>JAWWTY010000045.1:7589031-7618092 GCA_035222235.1 Margarornis squamiger | reverse complement strand
GCGCGCCGCGGGGGGGGCGCGTCCGCCGCCAGCCACTGGGCGGGCGCGTGCGCGGGCGGGGCGCGCTCCGGGCCCGGCCCCGGCCCCGGCCCCGCGCGGGCAATGCGGGGCGGGCGGGAGCGGCGGCACCGCAGGTGAGACCCCCGGGCACCGAGTGACACCGCAGGTGGGACCCCCGGGGCACCGACACACCCCCGGGGCACGGACAGACCCCCGGGCACCGAGTGACACCGCAGGTGAGACCCTCCCTCGGGCAACGGACCGACCCCCCCTGGCACCGACTGACCCCCCGGGCACGGACAGACCCCCGGGGAGGAACCCCCACACAGACCCGCACCCCGGGGAGGAACACCCCCCGCCACCGCGGGGCTCCCCCGACACTGCCAGGCCCTGTGACCCCACAGGACAGTCCGCGGGGATAACCCACGTCCCCGTGGGCAGCGGCCCGGCGGTGGCGGGGGGGATGCGGGGGGTGCGGGCACAGGTGGGGGATGCGGGCACAGGTGGGGGATGCGGGGGGATGCGGGCACAGGTGGGGGATGTAGGGGATGCGGGCACAGATACGGGATGCGGGGGATGCGGGCACAGGTGCGGGATGCGGGGCTGAGCTGGGGCAGCCCCGCTGCTGCTGCAGCAGGGTCAGGGATGTGGGGATGTGCCCGGCAGCCCCGGCTCCGGAGTGGCTGCTGTTAGCAGGCTGAGAGATAAACGGAGGGGGAAAAAAGAATCCTTCTGAAAATTGGGGGTTTGAACAGCTTACCCATCACACGAGCTGCCTTCTCGCTGCTTTCTAGAGGGGGCAGAGCAGAAGGTAAGAAGTGCAGTGAGCTCTGTGCGGGTTTGTCAGTGCTTCCTAAGGCTCCTGGCTGCCCTTGGGATGAGCCCGAGCTTCTCAAAGTTTGGTTTGCTCAGGGGTAAGTGCCTTGGTCTGAGCCTCCTGCTCGGAGCTCACACCTGGCAGTCAGGCTGGCGTGAGAGGGGCTTATCTTGCTCTCTGCTTACCTTGGCTCTGAGCGACCATAACCTGCAGCTCCCAAAGGCCTGTGTGCTGTGAGCGAGGAGAGCTGCTGATCCTGCAGAGATAGCACTTTCTTCAGCTGCTCTGGTAAAGGTAAAATTACCGTTCTGTTGTAGTTGTAACTTAAGGGAAAAGGGTTTGCTCAATAGGAAACTGTTGCTTGTCTATTTACAATAGTCTTGAGGATCCACATTAAGCTTACACGTGTTAACTTCCTCCCTGTGAGGCATCTCCGGCAGCTTCAATTTATCCTGGTGGTTGACATGGGATGGCTTTGAATGCAGCTTTTGAAACTGGATAAGGCAAGCACAGAGCCCTTATCTCAGTTGCTTGAAGAGAAAAACCAAAGCCAGCGGGCCAGGGCTGTGCTCCAGCATGTCCCTGTGCATGGCTTGCTGTGCTGTGCCCTGTGCTCACGCTGAGGTGCCTGGTGTGCCCGGGGTGAATGGGATTAAACTCCAGGCAGAGCAATAAATTGCTTCCCTGGGCTTGCTCCCTTGGCTTTTTCCTGGAGAAGGCCAGATCTTAGCAACCAGGAGCATAATCACCAGCCTCTTACCATTCCAGTGAGGAGTTCAGGCATGTTATGGTTTGACATGGTATGAAGGCTGGGCTGTAAGTCACAGTAGTTGCTGGGCCACTCGGTCCTGATAGTTTTCCATCTATTTCTTTTTTTTTGGAGGAAGCTGTGTTCACTGGCTTGAAGTGCCTTCAATCTGAAACTGTCTCCAGCTATTTCTTCTTGCTTTTGAGATATGTCTTGTGGGGTGGGGTATGCGTGGGTGCTCCCAGGACAGCTCCTGCCTCAGAGAGGGTGGCAGAGCTGCTCATCCAGCTGCTTCTGGAGCAGAGCTGCAAGGGGACCTCACCTGTCCCAGCGTTGCCCCAGAGAGCAGAGAGGTGCCCCATCACCCCACCACACAGCCTGTTGGTGCTGTACTTCTGCCTTGGCTTTCAAAGCCTGTACTGCTGCCCTGTGCTCCTTCATTAACCTGTTCATTAGGTTCTAAATGTCTTTGCCTGATATAATTAATTGTCCTTACACTAATCAGATGTTCAAGGCCCAGCTCTTCTTTGCTAGGAAGGGGTTGTGGGACTTTTTTTCCCTTATGTGCTCTTATGAGGTGGCTGCAGTGGGAATGCCCTCAGCCTGCAGCAGAGGGAAGGACAGTGTGGCAGTGTTCTGTTTGCTGGAGGAGGAAGCACAGTTTAGGCAGTGGTCACCACAAGCATTTCTGTGGTTTAAACCTTGGCTGGGCATGAAGAGGTGCCACAATGCTGAGTGTGTCACTCTGCTTCAGCCAAGGGTCTGCTTGCCAGAGTACTGCCTCTCTTTTTGCTGATACCTGTTCCCTGAAGTTACTGAAGGATGTATTAATCCTGTCTTTTTGCCAGCTGACAAGCACTGGGTGTAGGGAGGCAGGTTTTGCATATGTGGGAGATCTCCCCTGGCTCCAGAGCCCTGTGGGTGCTGAGCACACAATGTTAAGCAAATCTAGTATGAGAAAGGTAGGAGGGAACGCGGTTTGTGTGAGGTCAGCAGCAGAACCCACCTTTGGGCAGCCATCAGGCTGAAGCAGGAGCTCTCCTGACACCTAAGTGTGAAGGAGTGTGGGCAAACAGGGCTTCTGGGTGGGTTTCTACCTTTAACTTAGGGTGGAGGAGACTTCTGCAAAGCCTCTGGCAGATGCTGCTACTCAGCCCTGTCCCTGCTGCAGTTTGGCAGGTGGAGAGGGAGGGAAGCTGAGAAACCCTTTGCTGAGGAACAGCAATGGGGCAACTTACCCCTTCATCTTTGGGATGAAAGCAGTCAGTGTAAAAGCCCAGTATAAAGTTGGCATGAGACAACATGTTATTGGCTTGTGTCTTAAAAGGTAGCAAAGCAGACACCTCTGGGGACAGCTAGGTATACAGTAACCCTCATCGAAATTCTTCCTCTTACGTCTTTCTCTTCATGGTTTCTTCTCTGATTTCCAGTCTTTTTTTCTTACTATTTTTTTGGCACGGGGTGTCACTTGCTTTGAGAAGCAAACATCCAACATGCAGGGAGGTGAACCAGTCACCAGAAAATATGTGGTTGGAAAAGGAATGTGCGTGGCTGGCTGTAAAAGCGGTGGGGATGATTGAAGTGTACAAAGCAGTTGTTGACATAACGCAGTCACCGTGGCAGATCTGAAGGTGGGTTAGTGATGTTTGTAGTGGATGGAGCAGCAAAGTGTCAGGTACAGCAGGTGAATGAGTGATACCAAATAATGGCACGTGGTCAAGCGTGTTTTTTTAATTAAGACAGTGGTTAAGCTTAGCATGGTTGGGCTAAAATGTCTGAAAGCTTCTAAAGAGAGGAAATCTTTATAAATGCTAAATTGGAGTAGGATGCTAATCTGAACAATAATGGTGGGAAGATGCTGCAGTGGCTTTCATGGAGGTGTGGGGGGGTGGCTGCAGATTGGTGGTGGTGCATGAGGTATGAGTACACATGTTCCAGCTCTTCAGAATCTCAGATGTTTCTCAGGCTTGTCCAGTTGGCCACAGGTAGTGACTTTTAGGATTGAGTCCTTGATCACAGAAAAATACCTTATAGACTTCATCATTAATGCTGAGGTGCAGTCAAGGACTGCAGAACTTGCAGCTCTGTAGTGCTTAGGAATTTGTAGTCTGGATTTGTGGGTCAGTTTTTCTACTGGTTTAAGTCTTGAGAAACATTGTCCTGTTTCATTGCAGTCTTCAGTTTTATTATATAGTCTATATATCCAGACATATTTTATATGTTATTCAGTTTACTTTGTATTCTTGGCATAAATGATATGGATAGAAACAGAGAGAGAAGCACATATGTTACTTGTGTCAAGTACATGACAGTGGGGAAATTTTGATTTTTGCTTTTATGTGCTGGTGTCCCTGGATAGGGAAGTTCTCCTGGAGGGTCAGATCTTTCTGAGGACACATCCTCTCTGTGGGCTGAGGCTTGCAGCTCTGGGGAGAAGGCTGTCCCATGACAGCTGTGAGCTTCATATCCCACAAACCTGCTGGTTTAGGGAGGGAACCTGGCTGAGTATGAACCCCTGTATTTTATTTCTTGATGTCACCCAGTGCATGAGCTGAGTCATGCCTTGGTTAAGGTGTGGTTTGTTGAGGACTTGTTTCTTTTGGGTTGCTGCCCTGGGTATGCATTATTTTAGGGTGAGTGCTGCTGAAATAGTTGCAGTTCTTTTTAGTAGAATCCATGTGGGATTAATTTAGGCTGCTTGCCTCTGGGGTGGGTTCAGTGTTTCTGGAGAGTGGTGGCTGTGTTTGGGGAAGGCTGTGAAATGTTGTGATTAATTCTTCAGTATTGTTCAGAGAGTCGATGGTGAAGTTGTTAGCTAGTTACCAGTGAGTGCTCTAATTATTCTGGTGTGAATGTAAACAGCAAGGCTGTGATGTGCCACTGTCTGCTGGAGCAGCTCTCGACTATGTGTCTTTCTGAGATAAAGACATCTTTCCCCTTCTTGCTGTTCCTGTGCTCTACTCTCTGCAGGGCAGCTGTGTGTATGCCTTGGACAAGCAGAAAGTCCAGCTTTAATTTCTGCTGGTACTGCTGCTGAGTGGCAACTGCTCCCCTGAGGTCAGTGAAGCCAAATTCATTGCCTTGCTTGTTTTGCTACCTTCTGCATTTCCCTGTCTCCAGTGGTTTCTACTCATTCACACCAGTATTAGTGAGGAGGACTGTGTCCCATCCTTTTCAGCTGACAGCAAAGCCTGCGATTCTGGTGGGAGTCCTTGCTGCAGAGCAGAGATGGCGCAGAGGGGTCTGAGTTAAACAGCCATGAGCACAGAGCTGTGTGCCAAGGAGGGAGGAGGACAATGGCTCCCTGAAGGCTGCAGTTCCTGTGCAATATCCCTTGAATGTTTCTGGGGTGTGCTGGTTATTTTTCTCAGCCAAGTGACACTGTGATTTTGTGACCTTGTGAGGACAGAGCATTAATGGCACATTTTGGAGGGATATTAGGTCCCTGTTCCCATGAGGAAACTTCAGGGCAAGACTCCTGACTTTGCACAGTTGTGCAGATAACATTTTCTTCAGCTTCAGAGGAAAAAGAAGTCTTAACTCTGGCATTCTCACTTTACACGGATTTCTGGTATGGCTGTTGAACTCTAAGTATGTTATGTAGAAGGAAGTCCTGTAGACCCATGAAGCTTTCAGTTGGAGAAGGAATTTGATAAGTAGGATGTTAAATTAAGACTCATTCACTTGTTTCCTCTGGCTGCAGATTTCCTTGCTAAGCTGAAGCTCCAATTCACAGATAAACCCAAAAATTGAGTGCTTAGCATGGGTGTTAAACTAGGGGCTCAGCTGGGGTGGGAAAAGGAGGAATAGAGAAGTGCTGAGGAAGCCCAGGCTAAATAACACCTTCTGAGGACGTGTTAGTGTTGGATTTGTGACTGATGGGAACTGTGGTGAGAGTGTGAATCAGTCCTACCAAGGGATGTGAGATCATCCTACCCTGGTGACCTGGACTGTGGTGCCAGTGCTTGACAGTTTGGTCCTTTATTGGAGCAACGCTCTGAGTCAGGTGTTCTCCTCCTGGTGCCTTGTGTTCCTCAGCTGTCTCTCTGCTGCAGAGATTATTCACAACTTTATCTTGCAGTCCTGTGAGTGCAGCAAAGCTTGGACCATCCACCCTGCAGTTTGCCTTGGTTTTGCTCTGCTTTCATATAGTGTACTTATTAACTCAAAGAATATTTTGCTCTCATGAGAGACTTTATCATGTGTGTCTGTCTCTCCTCCCCCCTCCTGCTCTAGACAGTTGTTCATGTTTCTATTCTGTAGGACAGAATTGAGTCCTAAAACCACAAAGGAGCTGGTGAGGATAGGATTTTTTGTACACAGATAGCATGGGCACAGCCCCCTGCAGCCCACAGTTGCAGGCTGGCACATCTACAGTAGATAAAGCTGAAGGAATCAGGCAGCAGTAGTTAAAACCCAAGCCAGCACAGCTTTGCAGAGTACCTTCATGTACCTTCCTGAGGCTGGCTCTAATTACCAGCTCCCATCTGTCCTGCTGCTGCACCAGCTCTGTGGAGCTACTCTAAAGTACCTCCTGCCTTTGTGCATCCTCCCCATGGTACAGGCAACACACAGGCTTTGCTGGAGCTTTTCTCCTGCCTCTGGACCTCATGTGCTAAGTGCAGCTGGTTGTCTTAGTCTGCTCTGATGCTCTCATGTGGTCTCCTGGAGAGAATTTGGGATGCTCAAAGGGACCCCTGCTAGAAGAGGATCTGTAGCTGTTTCTTTGTGCTGAGTGTCTGCTGCCAGCCCCTCCCTTCCCCTCATTCCAGCCCAGCACATGGGGCTTTGCCTGTTGTGGACGAGAAGCTGGAGGGTGTGTGAGCTGCCTCCTTGTTAGGAGCCCAGGATGGATGTGATGAATCACAGCTCCATTGTGGAAGGAGGCTCCCTTCCTGCAGTGTGTGAAAAGTGATTGATGGTAATATGATAGAAAATAGATGGATTTTCCCCGCAAGGGAGTTGAGTGCTGCCTTGGAAAAGTGTATTCTGCTGCTTCAGAGCTTCCTTCCAGGTCTTTTATGAATGGTTACAGAGCAGTATGGAAAAACTGGGAGGGAAGGAGAGAGAACTGGGTTGGGATACTGGTCGTATATAGAAGGTGGTAGCCCTATGCCAAAGAAATCAAAGTACTTGAAAGGCAGAAGGACCTAGTGCAGCATTTCTATGATGAGTTAGTACAGTACACATGCATAAGGCAAACACTTCTATGAGTCAAGTCTTAATTTTGGCACTTCCTACCACCTGATTTTGGTAATTCTCTCTGGGTGTTTCTGCTCTGGGATATTATTTGTGCTGGAATCAAGGCTTTGGATCTGCTTGTAGTAACGGTGTGCCTGCTTCAAGTGGCAGTATGAGGACAGGAGATGCTTCTGCTGACCTCTTACTGATGAGGGGCTTTGATGCTGAAGTCTGGATTGACCTTTCTGTAGCTGTCAGGTAGCTTGACTGACAAAGGTTAATGATATCTGAGGCTGCCAGCTTGGCGAGGCAGAGTGTAAAACAGACCTGAGATGAGACTTTTTCCCTTTCTGTGTCAGCACCTTGTCCCCAGACTGAGAGTTGGGCCTGGATAGTGGAAGATGTCCCAGTGCAGCTTGTCAGGCCAACCTTTGCTGAGTGCCCAGGGAACAGACACATGTGCTTCTGTCTCAGGCCTGGAGTATGGGGTTACTGTGTGAGCAGTGTGTGATTTACTGGAATGGTGGGAACAAGATCCTCTGGCTCAGCTTGCCTTTGTCCCATGGCTGTGGTCATGAACTTCAGTGTTCTCAGCTGGCAAATAAGGCTGTGTTACCAATGTGCATTTCCATGTTAGAGATCAGGCATCCCTTCCAATATGCTTCCACACTCTAATCAGGCTTCTGCTTTGTCCTTTCTCATGCAGTTTGATGTGAGCAGTGCTTGTAATTTGCCTTGAAGCAATAGAAAAAAGGCATGTTTTATTCATAGCAATTGCAGGGAGTCCATTCCTTAATGCCAGATTGATTGATTGAAGTCAAACTGCAGAATGGAACAGGCATTTTTTGTTAATTTTCAGAGTTTGCTTTTTCGAAGGAGCTGAGAAGTGGCTGTGCTCCACCTGAATGCCACTGTATGTCTGCCATCCAGAGTGAATATTACAATGCATAAGGGCAATATGAGATTGTCCCACCCGTGGGAATTGATTGTTCCGTGGCACATCCTCCAGCCACCAAAGGAGTGAAGGAGCAAAACCAATACAGCTTCCCTGGTGCTGCTCCATATATCTGCCTGCTTTCCTCATTGTTTCTGGTGTTAAGAGCATAAACTTCACAGCAGGGAACACCGTTTTCTCTGTGCAGCATCAGGCCCAGGTGATAACAGTGTCTGAAGGGCCTCAGCAATGGAAAACAAACCTCCAGATCTGAGTAAAAAAATGGCAGATGTTCTGGGGGTGCAAAGAGTTGTTAGCTAAGGTAGTGTCTGATTTGACTCCAGAGCAGCATGTTGCTGGGCTGCCTTTTGTGCCTGCCCAGCATTCCTGGGGAAGCCCCCTCCCTGCATCCCCACAGAGGTCCCTGCTCACCCTTGTTTGCTCTTGCAGTGGGTGCACCAGCCTCCTGCTAAAGCCATGGCTGCAATGTCAAGGTATTTTTGAGTTTTTGCTGTGAGCTGGATAAAACCACCTGGGTTTGAGGGTGTTTTGTGGTTACTGCAAAGTGCTGAGAGTCTCATTCCACTAAGGTCTTGTGGAGGAAAGGAAACCCAGAGTCTTTAATATTCCATGCTCTTTAGGTATGAATAAATTTTTCCTTGAGCTGAAACCTTCTCCTGCTGTGAAATCTATTCCAATCTCTTTGTCTAAGACAATCAGACTCCTTCCTTCCCTCTCTCCTCCCATGCCCCAGCTTTCATTAACCTAGAAATGTGCTGACACTTCACCATCAAACTGGTTTCTAGCATGTGAAGGAGCAGTGTCTTTGCAAGTTGTCAGTATAGCTGCATGCAAGAGAAGGGGAAAATGGCTCAGAGTTCTTCATCTCCTGGGGAATTTGCTTTTCATAACTGATGGCTTTCTGCAAAAATGTCTGACAGCCCTGTCCATGTCTATCCATTCCCCTCTAAAGGAAGGGCATGGGACTGGGAAGTCAGTGAAGAAAGAGCATCATTGTGCTTTAGTGTATTTATTTTGGCAGTGCTCCCTCCTGTACAGAATCCCTGTCCCACCATGCAAGTGTACTGAACTGAGCATTCCTGAAGCTGTCCCTTCCAGTGTCATGTCCTGGGGAACACTCAGAGCCTCTGCACTTCTGGTTCTTTCTTGGCAAGAAGTCTGTGACTCAGACTGAGCCCCTTCCTGCTCCACTCCCCAGGAGTCTGAGCTGTCCAACACTGTCATAAAAGTTTAGTTCATGTGCGGAATTTTTGCAGTAACCTGATTTCCTGACAGATGTGGCTCCTGAGGGGCCTGAGTGAAACCCCTGTGTTTTTTGGGAGCAGGCACAGGCTCAGGATGGACTGAGCTCCTGCTGGCAACTGAAGGCAGCTTGGACAGTTAATACTTGAAGCAAAGTCATCCCAGCCACTCCTTACTTGCTGACATTGAGAAGCACTGTTTCCAGCAGCAATTTGGCTATTCCAAAGACCCTGACCTCCTCTGAACCTCTCTATGGCCCTGGTAGCTCCCAAGCTGATCAAGGTTGGCAGTTGGGAAGTCTGAGTCAAATAACACATCAGCTTTCCTGATGTCTTCCAGACTTACAGTGCCTGGCACTTCCTGCCCTGCACAGCCCCATCCCATTTCGGGCAGTCCTATGGAGATTCACCAGAGCCAAAGGCTTTGTGGGGATCTGCTGAGCAGCTCCTGGAGGCAGGCAGGAGGCCAAGGGCTGGAGCATAGGCTGGGAGCAGGAGGGACTCTGAAGATCTCAAGGTCACCGTTAAGTTTGAACAGCCACAGCACCACTCATTTGGGAACCTGACCTAAAAAACCTGGAGCCTCAAAGGATGTGAGCAGGAAAGGAGCAGAACACCCCTCTGTCATGGAGAAGACCTGGGTTATATGGCCTTGGGAATCCACATCCTCCTTGCCTTGTTCCTGTGCACAGCTGGGGCTGTTGGGAGCACAGGGCAGCAGCTGCAGGTGGATGTCACTGTGACCAGCTGGAGCTGGTCAAGGAGTAAGAATGACACCAGCAAACTCTCAGAAGCAAATCAGTCCCTTTAGTCTGGCCTCCTCTGGAAGCTGCAATGGGAACAGCTCCCAGGCTTTGGGGAGGGTGATGCTGGTGAGAGGAGGTTCCTCCCATTAAAACCAGATGAACTGCAGCTGCTCCTTCATGTGTGAAGCTGGAAGCCTTTGGGCTTGCCCTACCTCTCACAGGTGCTGGGAAGCAGCTGCTCCTTCCTTGGTGCCAGGGAGATCCTACATCTGCCTCTTCAGTGTATTAACCCAAACCTGCTCTGGGGATTAGGGTGGGTAGAGCTTCTCTCCTGTCAAGCTGTTTGTTCTGGCTACAATTTTGTCTGCTTGGAAACTTGTCATTTTCTAGCCTTTCAAGCCCACCTCCCAGTGAGCATGGGAATTGTAAGTATTTAGACATAAAATAAGAATGATGTAATTAAAATCCTTAATTTTATTTTTCTTGCTTGAGTTCAATTCCTTTGATTTAAAGGGTGGTAGTAGCTAATTGGATTCTGGGCCAGACTTGCACAGGCAGCCAGGGGGGAAGGGACTGCAAATGAGTCTAGCCAGGAAATTGCACATTTAAATATAGTTCTTGGTAGGGTCAGCAAAGCACCCAAGGGACAAATTAAGAATAAAATTTCTTCTCCAATGTGTTCATTTAGCTACAGACATTATCTTAAGGGAAACAGAAAGGAAGTTTGGGAGTGAGAGGAGCAAATTTCAGGGTAGCTGTCCCTTCTGCAAGGTGTCTGTGTACTGCTGCAGGTCTCTTCCAGACAGTAGCATCCCTCTCTTGGCTCTGTGTTGTCTGGTGCATTGGCTGATTCCAAGAAGAAACCATTGAAAGGATTTTGGAGTTTGGGGATGTTGGTGGCTTCACTGGAGGTTGTAAATTCATAGTTCACATAATGCTGTGGGGCTGCTACTGCTGTTACCAGCTTTGGCACAGACTGCCTGGGTCACACTGTGCATCAGGTAGTGGAGAGATGGGACCAACCACTACCTTGTTGCACTGTTGGATTATTGGGGGCATTCCCTGTGAGGCTGCTGCTTTCTTCCCAAATGTGCGGATGGGATGGTGCTTCCCACTCCCATGGCTACTGACTGCTTTCTCTGAACTGGTATTCAGGACGGTGACTGGAGTCTGTGGCTGGTGGTGGATTCAGCCTGAATAAAGGGAATTTAGGAAGTTGAAGCACTGGATTTGTCCTTTTGGAAATCTGCAGCCATGTGTTTTTCCTGCTGGGACCCATGACCCTTTCAGCAGAGGTCCCCTGCTGGGGACAGGAGTGAGGAAAGCAGTGTGTGAGGCAGCCAAAGCCTGAGATGGAGGACATGGACCACATCTGGAGTGACCCCTGGCTGAAAGCCAGCACTGCTCTCGAGTTTGACTTGATGGCATTAATTTCCCAACCCTGCTTGTCCCTTGATTTGGGCACAGTCAGTGGTATGCACAGCAGAGCTCACCTAGTGCTTGGTGGCACTTTGGGAACAATCTGAGTTAGTCTGTGGCAGTTTTAATTTCCCCTTAAGGCCAAGATAAAGAAAAGCTGCTGGTGATGGAAGACGTAGAAGAGCACCTTGTTTTGTGTTTCGCAGGACCTCAGACCCAGCCCTTGGTGCCCTCCCTTTCACTGTGACTGTTACCCCAGGAGAAGGCCATGTGCTCAGGGAGGCAGAGCTGGTCAGGAATGAGGCCTGACCCCCCATCCCTCCCCACTCTGGAGGGCTGCAGAGCTGTTCACTCGTCACTCTGGAATAAGATTTCACAAAAGCTGGGGAGCTCATCATCCCACCTCACCTGTAATATATCCCCTGGAGGGAAAGCTGGCTGGCCATCAGTCAGCAGGTCTGAGCAATAGCACTATGCATCACTTGTTTTGTATATTCTAATTATTTTATAATCTTTTTTCTGTCCTGTTAAACTGCTTTTATCTCAGCCAACAACTTTCACTTTTTTTCTCTCACCGGTCCCGAAGAGGGGGCTGAGTGAACAGCTGTGTGGTGTTTATCTGCCTGCCAGGTTAAACTACAACATTTAAGCTCTCTAATTTTTAAAGCCTGCTTTGATTCTAAGCTCTTTGAGCCAAGGCTTGCCTTTCAGCATGCCTCACAGCACAGTGGGGCAGTGAGTTCTCTATTAATTGGTGCTGTTGCCAGGCTATTGAAAAGTTGAAAAAACCTGGCCAAATTTTCAAGTGTGGTCTAGGCTCTCTGCCTGAATGTCAAAAAGGGAAAGATAATTACAGTGTGAACCAAGGAGAACAGGCTGGCCTGAAGGAAATGTCATTAAGGTTCTCCTCGGGCCCCAGGTCAGCCCATGTCAAATCACAGCTTCATCAACCTCTAAATTTCTTCCTCCTTCAGTTAAATCACTACCAAGTGACTTCTTGCAAATGTAACCATATTTTATACCAAGAGAAGGAATACTGGCTGTTCTCTCAAATAATAGAGGCTGGGCTGGGATTGCAGAAACAAGTAGAAGAGGGCAGTTCTTCCCTTGCCCTTCCTTCTTGCCCTGTGGCACTGTGCAGAGTATCAGTGTTGGCTTCCTGCTGTCCTTGGCATCTGCCCTGAGGCAGTGGATGTGTATGTGGGGTCTGTCCTCTCTGACACCACATGGGATGGGTGCTGGGGTAGCCTGTGCACCCAGTAGGTGTGGCACAAACAGTGCTTTCTGCACAGTGCTTGTGTTGTAGAACTCAATTCCCTACAGTGTTGTGGAGACTGAAAAAAATATCCTAAAAATGGCAGTACACAAATTCAGAGATGGCCAGGTGGAGGGGGAAGATGTTATGGTGAGGGAAAAGTGAGGGTTCCAGTCATTAGTTTTGCTCATGCCAGGATGAGGTGACTTAATTCTGCTTCCCTCATTTTCAATCTCTTTCTTGCCATCCTTCTAGTGCTGTTCTTTGCCTGCCCCCAGTGCTTGGTCCTGGAGGATTCTTGTCCTGTGAACATTTAGGAGGCTGAGAAGGGATTGCTCTGATTCAGGGCTGGGCTTCTGGGAGAGCAGTGCTGGTCAAAACTTGGGTTTTTTTGGGAGAAGCAATGGAGCAGTGGTGCTGGGATGGGTGACAGATAAATAATGTTGTATCTGGACACAGAATTTGTGGTGCTCTCTTTAATATTTCATCATCCTCCTGTGGAGCCCGGACAGGCAGTGTTGAACTCTCCTGCACAGAGGAAGGAAGATGCTGTATTTTGAGGTCAGGGTGAGCTGAAGTGTCAGATCAAGGCACAAATTTATCTTCATGTCCTGGATCACAAACCATTGAAGGAGTTGGTGGGATGTTTTTTATATGGATAAGGAGTGGGGAAATGCACTGACTTGAGTGCTGGCTAATAAAGAGTGTAGTACAGAAAATAAAATCCTCAGAGGAGATTTAATAACGGGGGAGAATAATTGTAAAGTACTTCAGAATATTAACCAATGGCTGAATGTATCTAATTAGCCTAATGAAGCTGGGTGGTTGGGTTCTTTTTTAATCAAACAGATGGGCAAAACATTATGCGCAAAAAATGAGATCAGAATACAATGAACACATTTAATTAGAAAATAAAAGACAGAGAAAGGGTTTGTTTTTCAACTTGAGAACTTCTTCACCAAATACTCAAAAAAGAGCTTTAAATGTCATGGTTTCTCGTGAGTCTCAGGTTGTTACAATTATTTTTGGAATGGCTTGTGTGTTTGAGGTGGGGGTCAGCTTGGGGCTGGCTGCACCTGCGGGCAGGTGAGCGGGTGCTGGAGGCAGAGATGCCTTGGCAGGGAGCAATCCATGGGTGCCTGTTGTGGGCTGGATTCCCCAAGGGCAGACTCAGAAGCAGTGATAGTGCTTAGCCCTCTGCTCCAAACCTTTTTGCCTACGTATTGATAAGGGATCACCTCTGTTCTGCACAAGGAGAAAGCCAGTAGCCCGAGTTTGAGCAGGGTGGAAGGTCAGTGTGGAACACATGGTGCTGCTCAAGGCACCCTCAGTATTCAGGACACCTGTGGAGTGTTTCCCTGATGTCCTGTGCCTGTGCTGTCAGTGCCTGGAGTTCCTTCAGCCACCCATTAATGCTGCTGGCCCCAGTCAAGGAGATCTGTCCCACCACTGGTTTAACTGGCCTTGCTGCAGTGCAGGCTCCCCTCCCTGTTGGTGCCCATTCCAGCACACTCACTCTTCTGTCATCTGTTTTCCTGGGCCATGGAAACCTGGTGCAAATCAAAGCCTTGCCTCTCCAGATGGGAGACTCCCCTCCATACAAACCTTGAGTACTTATGTAGGTGTGTAATGCAGAGCTGTAATACCCGAGTCTTGCCAAGGCTGGGAGCGTTTGCTTCAGTCTAATAAGCTGAACAAGCCATTTTGCTACTAAGCCTATAATAATAACACCTTGTAGCTAAAGAGTGTGTTTCCCCACACTGGTGGATTACTCAACCCTGTTCTTTTTGAGGCAGTGTTTAACAAAAGCAGAGACTTTCCCGGGCTATATTTAATTAAACAGAGCTCGGAGATCTCTTCCGCTTCATTTCAGTGCTGTGGTTATGTTGCTCTGCAGCCTCATCTCCGGGGCAGTTGGAAATGGAGCTTGTGCTCTGCCAGTGCCACAGGCTGGGCTGGTCTCTGTCCCCTGCCCAGATGTGCCTGTCCAGATGTGCCCAGCAGTGTGCAGGTCCCAGAGGAGCCCATGTGCATAGGGACCCACAGGCACCAGCTGCCCTTGGGTATGTTGAGGAATAGGGCATTTGGGCAGCCCCCAAAGCTGACTGAGGGCTTGGGCTGAGCCATGTGGCCCATGCAAGTGACAGCTCAGTTAACATGCTTTACATTACAGCTAAGATTTGGGGTCCTAATTTTTGCCTTCTTCCGTTTTTGTTTCTAATGTAGCTATAGAAGCATTTTGAGTAGGATGGCTGGGTTATCAGCAAAGGGTTTAATTTGAAGGCTCCTCACTTTTGCCTTAGGAGGTATCCGTGAGCAGATGGTGATATGCTCTGGTTTTGCTTATTCTTGCAGATTATTTGCCAGATAATTTTTCTGACTAATCCTTTGGCCTGTGTTCTGTTTATAAACCTGGAGTCAGGTTTCTGGTAAAAACACTTGTGTTTGCAAATTTTAAAATCTGTTCCTGTGCTGGCTTGCTGATGTCACTGTGAGCAGGAGACTGTTCTCTGGGTGGCAGATGCCCTCTGCTCCATGAGAGAGGGGCAGCTCCTAAAGCAGATCCTCCTTCCCAGTGACAGGATGGGAAGTAGCACCTTCATGCCTGGTTTTGTGTGTATTTTGTTTTAAAGCACGCTCTGGCTGAAGTCCTAACCCCAGCATCAGTACTATCATAGTGACCTGCCCTGAGGTCTCATTGCTGTTCCAGCTGTCGTGGTGAGGAGCCAGTTCTGCTGCCGCAGAGCTTGTGTCTTGTGCAGGTGATGCTGCGTAACTTGACCTGTGCAGAGCAGATTTTGGGGGATTTGCCTGTAAATAGCTGGGCAGGACACTGGTAGCAGCGGGGACACTGCAGCCGCTGGCACAGCATTCCCTCTGCTGAAAGGCTGCTGTAATTTTATTGTTATTATTAATAATAGTATTATTAATATTATTGTTTTTCCCTCATCTCTTGCCAATTCTCCCTTCTATAAAAGAATAGTTCTCTTGGATGTCTCTGGAGAGCTGGCTATGGTAACTGCCTGACTGATTTATCCTAATGTTTTAACATTTACTGGATTTACATAACAGCCAAACAATCTGTTTCAGGAGTTTAATATAAACCCAACTCTAGTGACTCACATCCATGTCAGCAGTAATGCAAAGAGAGGCAGCTGTGGGAGTGAGGAGGTGACTTTTTCTGGATTTCTGCATGGGAATATCTGGCTGCCTGAAATATCTCTGACACCTCATAGCCGAGTGATGCTGCCAGTTCTCCTCTGCCACTGGGGATTTGTTCTGAAACTTTGAAAGAGTGGTGGTTGAGTCACATCAGTGCTCCCACCGCTGCTCCTGGACGAGCTTTGGGCCCTCTCCAGAGCTGCCCAGGCATTGCTGTGTGTCCCTGGGGCTCCACAGCCCCGTGCTGTGTTAGATACCTTTACGTGTATGTACGTGCTTGAAAGAGGGAGTGTAAGTAGGAGAGAGTTGCAAGATGAAGCCTGTAGTGAATTGCTGCTTGCTTTTTGAATTAAAAAACGTGTAGCCTTTTTTTGTGCCAGACCTTTGTGGGCCAGGTCCTCACAACATGCAAATCAGCACAGCTGAGATGAGCTCAGTTGGTTAGAGCACAGTGCTAATAACACCAAGGTTGTGGGTTCAATCCCTGTATGGGCCATTCCCTTAAGAGCTGGACTTCATGATCCTTGTGGGTCCCTTCCAACTCAGAATATCCTGTGAAAGTAGGGTGCTGGTGTGTATCAGTATGGCCTCCTGGGGTTTGGTGACCCATGTGTGGGTTTTGGGGACAGGGTTTGAGCCCAGCTGGTGGAGAGCTGGCCCTGGGAAGTCACAGGAAAATGCTGGAGCTGTTGGGGACTCCATGCCCAGGCACAAGCCACGTGAACAGGGCTTGTTCCCCTGGGACAGCAGGAGTGAGAGCCATCAGAAAAAGTAACAGCAGGAGTTGTCCATAGCATAGCGTGTAACCTGTGACCTCAAGTCGTGTCCAGGCAGAGTAACTTTGGGATTCCCTCAGTTGTCTCCTGGTTGCATGAACAGAGCAAACCCCTGGAGCAGCTCTGCCATGGGCAGCCTGGCCCCTCCTGTTCTGGAGGCTCTGTCACCTCTGTAATGCTGGGATTGTAATGTGGTCAAACAAAACAGGTCCCCAGCTTGAGCTGTCACTTAGAAAAGCCCTGAGCAAGATCCAGCAGGAATGGAGCAGCCAGGTTTGTGCTGCTGCCTGAGGTAGAGCTTGGCTGTTCAGCTAAGCAAGTGCTTCTCTTGCTGCAGCTTATTTGAATTCTTGTCTTTAGAATGGAAAATAAATGCTGGCTGATGAGATCTATTACAGCACTAATTTTAGAGCGTGCCAAACACTAGGAAATTGTTTTCAATCTTCAGGCTCATTTCTCCTTTATTTCCCCCCTCTGTTTGGGAAAATGGCCTTTGTCATTCTTCTAAGTGCCTGGTGATGTCCTGCTCACTAATATCTTCAGGCATTCTCCTTCCAGTTCTCTTTTCTGATATTTCTTGTTCAGCCACTTAATGCTGGTATTAGAAAAGCTCTGTCCAGGGCATGGGCAGCCTTGTTGGCACGATGCAGTGAGTGCTCTGCCAGCTGGTGTGAGATGCCAGCAGAGCCCCTGCGAGGCTGGGGGAGCAGGGAAGGCAGAATCAGAGTGGAATTTCTTATCCTTGGGTGCCCAGGGCTTTGTAAGTGTTTCCAGCCCCACCCCAGCCTGCTTTCTCGATGAGCAAGAGGGAAAATATGAATTCCCCTCTAGTCTGCTGAAGAGTTTAGGAAGCAGTCCCAAAGCTTCAGTGTTTGTCCTTGGCACTAATGTGAACCTGAGTTGTTACTCAAGAGGTTGGAGCAGGCAGTGAGTTAGGAATTGAAATGTTTGATCAATGCCAGAGGGAACCAGTGGTGCACAAACCCTAGATTTTTAGGACATGATTCCTTTCCATCGGCTGGAAGGTCTCACTGGCTTGAGAAGATCCTGGATGCCTGAGTGGAGGTCTGCTGTGAACCCCTCAGGGTGGCTGCAGACACTGGTGCCTCCTTTAGCCCTGCGCTGGCTCGCAGTGCCTGCCTGAGCTCCAGATTAAAGTGGGTGGCACAAGTCCAATGGTTTCACCCAGTGCAATTTTCAGAGGTTCTCTGGAATACATTCCATGGGTTTGGCAACCACGTGTCCCTGCTGGCAGCTGCTGTGACCATGGGCACAGACTGATGAGAGACTTGGTGCCTGCCCTGGGGGGTCTTTGAAAATCCTGCCTCTCCTGCCCCTGGCTCCCTCACCCCTCCTGCTCCCTCACCCTCCTCTCATCCCTTGGCTGGCAGCTGGTAGTGGCTGTATTCCTCAAAAAGAGCTGTCTCTGGCCCTGGCTTCTTGTGCTGGAGACTGTGAAAAACTCCCAGCTCTTACCAATTACCATTCCATGCCTTTCCCGGGTGTGCTCCGAGCCCTGTGGCTGCTCGAGGTGTCAGTCCCTGGGAATTCAGCTGGCAAATGTCTTCATAGTCAGCCTTTGTGAACATGGCTGAGATAAACCCTTTACTGGACTAAATGTGGTAACAGCTAATCCCTTGGAAACAGTCACCTGGGCCCTGCACGATGAAAAGAGGCTTTGCTGCTCTGATTTACAGCACTGGCAAGAACATTAACTCGCTTTTCTTTGGAAATGAAAAGCACCTCTCCACGAGAGTTTAAGGGATTAGGTGCCAGCTGGAATATTAAGGTAGGTTTTCTTGCACCTCCCTCCTAAATATGTAGCTTAAAAGTGTGTTCAGCCCTGGTGGGATGGGGGATTATGGCTGAGCGTCCCTGGGCTGTGGTAGAGGAGACCTGACGTGGTGCAGAGCTAGTGTGGGACCGGGGTCACCTGAGGAGCTACCCTGGTAGGATGGCAGTGGTGACCAGCTTTTGGCACCAACTGCCCATGCTGGGGTGTCTTGCAGGACTCTGGGGCTCAGGATTGCAAATTAACCCCTGTCAGACTGGCCATCCCCCCTCTGAAAAGGCTGAAGCTCATCTAAGCCTTGCTAAGAGCCAAATGACACTGACCTTTTTCAGCCCCTTTAAGCAAGTGCCGGAGGCTGTGGAGAGCATTCTAGCTGTTCTGACAACTCCAGTTTCCTTTTCTGGGGGAGATTTGCACTGACTTCTCTATTATTATTTTTTAACACAACACTTTGTTTCAAAAGCCTGAACTAGAAATTCCATCTACATTAAAAGCAAAGCTCCTGTACTTCAGTGAAGGCTGCTTGGGCTGTGCTTTTGAGGCCAGGCTTTTACCTTGGTGCTGATTTCCATGAGGCTGCATTCCCAAGCCCTGCCCTGGCAGGAGTACAGCCTGACCAGTGAGCATCGCATGTGATGGTTGCTGATGAAGGCTGCAGACCAGCAGCCTGATTGACTAAAGGGATCAAAACAGGTGTCTGAACTTTGTCCATAAAATAAGGTAAGATTGAGGAAAGTTTAAACATTTAAATTATTTGTTGTTCAGAGCACATTTGAGTGCTCAAACTACTTCCAAAATTCTGTTACCTTTCAACCTGTCTTTCTCCCACAGAATTTTCTATTTTAAGTAAATGGCACAGTGTTGGAAAGGAAAAGATATAAGTGCCACTGTTCAAAGTGTGCTTTCCTGGTTACATATTTATGGGAGACATTCAGGGAGTGAGCAAACACTTGAAAGTATATGTATTATTTATTGTTGTAGCTGATGAATTACCACTCGAAACCTTTTGGTTGGTGTTATGGCTCTGTACACTCCTCACCAAGCAGTGCTCCAGCAGAGTATACAGTGGCATTTGTCCCAGTTAAACATTGCAGGAGATGCAATGCATTTATGGACATTGGGAGTTTGAGCAGTAGAAGATGGCAGCATGGTACTTGGTGCAAACACCCGTGGAAGTGAGTGAGATCTGCAAGGACCTGTGAGTAATGGCTCAGTCCTCCCAGTCCCAGCATGAGAATTTGCTGGCCCTCGTTTGTGGAGAAGCAGCAAGGTGAGGTTAACATGTTTGACTCTGTCTGACAAAGTGATGACAGCATTGGGCTGCCAGCAGGGACTTCTGCCCTGCTTCTTCACTGCTTCTGCAGCGGTGATTCCTCCTCTGGGCTGGAGCAGAGGAATACAGAGTAATTGCTTGAAAAAAGAAAGCACATAAGGCATGTGTTGAGATACTTATTTAGGTCTAATCTGCACGTCTTAAAGAATATGATAAAATCACATTGGAAGGGGTGGCGGGACTCCCTCTGCCTTCAGCAAAGTAGGTGTGCTGCTTGGTTGCAGTGGGAAGAATCCCCTTTCCCTCGCTGCCACCAGTGGAACTGGAGGTTTGCCCTTCCTCTGGCATCAGCCATCCCTGCACAGATATACTCATTTAACCCTTCTCCAAAAAAAACAACTTTGCAGAATGCATCAAGTGACTCCTCTGCGGGAGAGGAGTGAGGGGGCCTGGAGAGGAATGGAAGAGTCATAAGAGAGCTGTAGGAAAATGCTTTTTATGGAATGAATAATTTTTGGTGCAGAGGCGGCAACGTCGTATTTCATTCTAATTTGGGGACTTTTGGGGAGCGCGTGACTGACGCCCAACAAGGGGTGCAGGATGCTGTTTCTCAGCAGGATGTCATTCCCAAGCTCCATTTACCTGCCAGTGCTCCCGCAGAGGCTTCTCCCTGGGGATGCCATTAAGTCATTTCCCACAGCACATCCCTGCAGCCTCTCCCGGGAGCTGATGGCACACGAGGGGCCCGTCCAGTCCCTGCAGCTGCAGGGAACCACTCTGGGGTTGTGGGTGGCTTGTTCTCCTTGGCTGTGCCTCTGCTGCACTGGTGAGCAGGAGCCTTCCTGCCTGAATTCCATCTGTGGCTTGTGCTGCTGGGCCAGGCACAGCCTGGGCTGCCCAGCCCTGAGCTGGTTGATGCTCCATCAGCTCCAGGTTTACTCCACTGCAATGTGGTTTTCCTTACTTTGCATATGGGCATCCCAAGCTCCCTTCTCTCCCTGGCCTGGCTGTCATCTCCCTTGCTCTTGCTGTCCGTGGGCTGGGTCCCTGCACAGCATTGTGTCCAGACTCTGCTGGGTCAGGAAGAGCAATGGCTTTCTGTTCTCTCCCATACTGGTAGTCCTACCCTTATAAAAAAGGCCCATTAAGAGTTTGTTTTGCTGCAGTATAAATTTCAGCCAAATCCTTCATCTTGTCCCTGTCCTCTTAATTAAGAGTGTGTGTGTTAAGTGCTGTGAGCCCAAGCAGAGTCGCATTGCAAAGTAAATGGAGAGCGTGGGACTTAGGCGAGTCTTTTGTTACTGCTGTACAGGGCTTATGCTTATAACAGCAGCAGAGATTGAGCCCAATCCCCGATGAGCTTTCCAGGAGTCTGATTAATCTGTTTAACAATGGATCTGGGTTTTTGTTTTGATCTTTTTTCATAGGAGTTAAATTTTTGTCCCTTTCAGAGGAGCTGTGGATCATGTAAGCACAGCAGTGTTGCTTTCCTGATTGGCTTCAGGTTTATCTGTATCTATTATGTTAAGGGTTTGCAAGAAGCACCTGTCACCATGGCATCAAAGTGCTTCCTATGCCAAAAACGCTTGATAAAAACATACATATACGTGTGCACACACTTTTTTTGGTCTGTTAGAAACTGAAAAGACATTCTGCTGGAAGACCGTGCTTCTGCATGATTGTATTCCCCAAATAGTCAGCTTTGCAATTTGTGCTTTTCTGCTCATTGTCATGGCTCTGTTCCACATGGCATTGAAGAGAGATGTCTTTCTGATGAGCCTTGGACCAGCCTCTGTACCAGCAGAATTTTGCATTTCTGTTGTTGGTGGTTCATACTGGGGAATGGAGTTGGTGCTGTAGAAAGACAGAGTCAGTAAGAGACCCTGACTGAAACTTCTTGTCTGCAAGGTGTAGCAAGAGGAGGAGAGAAGGGTGGGGAAGCAGGGGAAAGAGTACACGTTTTTAGCCAGACTAGTGTCTCCCTGGGCAGACCACAAATGCCCCAGCTGGCTTTGACTTTCTGAAAAATTACAGCAGCAGTATGGGGCAGCAAGGTATTTAAGGTGAAGATGCAGATGTTGGAGGTAACAGGATTTAAAGGCTGTGTGGCACAAACTACAAGAAATGTTCCACTACTTATAGCAGAAGGTTCTTCCTGTCTTGATTTCACCTTTTCTTGAATGCACCCAGTGATTGCTTTTCATGTGTGAATGCTTGTAAAAATGGAGCTCCCTAAACAAACACGAAATGTTTATATGAGTTAATGACTTCAGAGAGCTCTGGTTGTTGATAAATGGAGTGGCATTGAAGTTGCCTTGGCCACAATCAGTGCTCCTCCATGGAACAAATTCATGGGGCAGATCCAGTGGTAAAGTCTTGCTGCCTTGTCAGTGCTTGGGAGAGCGGCTTGGACAGAGACAGATGCACAGAGTGGTTATCCCAGCAGGGAGCAGACAGATCTCATGACCTTATAAGCGTAGCAGAAGAGCTGGTAATTTTATTTTGAAGGATGCCTTTAGTGTGAGAGAGAGGGGACGTGTTTGCCTCAGTGTGAAGTGGGTTTGTGGTGGAGCTGCTGTGCACTCTTCTTGAAGGCTGTCAGGTTTTCCTCCCTCCTGGAAACTTTGTTGGTGCATTGATGCGGTCACCATGGAGAGCAGTAGATGATGATGTGCTGGTGGGATTGGAGCTGGTGGGTTAATTTTGTGTACACACATATCTGAAGGTGTGTGCCAGTGCACGTGCCGTCCTGGGAGCAGCTGGGCTGTGGTCACAGCTGAGCTGTCAGTCTGAGGAGCTCCAGCCAAACCCTTAGAGGGGTGAGTGTCAACCCACCTGCAGCTCTAGCAGTGTTTGCTGTAATGATGCTGAAAAACATCTTATTCTTTGCTAATCTGGGACCTGCACCTGCAAGCAGCTGTAAGGAGCCTTTGTGGAGGTTTTCAGCCTTTTCATCCTTCTTCATCAATGCTGGCAGCTGCTGCTTCTGCTTCTTGGTAACATGCAGGTTTTTCTGGGCTGTTTCTTTGTGTATAAGTCTCTTCATCCTCAGGCCAGCCTGTTGTGTGGGCTTTCTTCCTTTTTGCTTCCAGAGGTAGGTTGCTTTCCATGTTAGATTATTTCAGTGATAAATTTGAAGTTCTTAGAGGGAAGAGGGATTTAGGGAGGCATGGGCAGACATGGTCTAACATTTCAGCCAAGGAGGATCACTGCCACAGTACAGCACAGCTGTGGAGCCAAGGCTGACTGTGTTTATGGGATTAAATCCTGTTCTTTGACCTCAGTTTGCATGAGGTTGAGTTGTGGTCACTGGACTTAGTGCAAAGGGATGCAAAGTTTTCCTCAGTGCCAAAGGGAATGATGAAGGCAGAGCTGCCTCAGCTCCAGGGAGGAAAGCAGGTGGGTGTTGGCCACTGTTAACACCTTTAGTCCAGCATAGGCAAATTGCAAATTCTTTTACATTTATGTAAAGGCAGATGCTCACAGGGCTGGCCAGTTAGATGAAAACCCTGGCTGTGTTCTCCTGGGAGTCTGTTGAAAGATTCAGAAAACCTAAACCTGTGGAAGTGCAATACCAAGAGACTGGTCATAGTGTGATGCCAGTGGTTTGGTGGGGAACAACTTAAATTAGTTCTTTGAAGTTATTCCACTTATGAGTGTATTTTTTGTGCTGTGCTGATTGAACACAGAGAAATCAGTAGCCCCTCAGAAAGGCTGTAAAACAGACTGAACAGACTCATCATTTTGGAGGGGGAGTGCCCAGGCTGTTTGCTGGGTGCATTTCTGCTTCTGTGCTCCCTGATGGAGGGACCTTTGGAGGAGGGACCAGACCTGCTCACTGTGCTGGGATTTTAGGAAGAGAGCAAAGGGACATCTGCCACAGATCTCCTGTTGGATCTTAAGCTAACATTTCAAGGTTTCACAGTATTTGTTGGGGTCTGTTAAGAAGTATTTATAGGAATTACATCTGCTCCCCAGTGCTGTTTCCCTGCCTGTGAACGTATCCCACAGGATGTTTGTGAGGTTGTTTTGCGAGGTGCTCCCATTCCTCCAGAATGGAGACATATTTAAGTGCCATAAGTGATTTAACCTTAATGCTTTTGCAGCTTCATGTAAGAGCTTCTGCAAGAGTAACAGGAGGATGCTGAAGGCGTTTGGCTGCGGTCCTGGCACCTGCCTGTGCTCTGGCATCCTGCTGCCAGGAGCAGGGCTTGTGTTTGCCTCTGCAGGGCTGCTGAGCTGCAGGGGCTCCTGGTACCAGCAGCTGGTACACACTTACCTCAAGTGTTGGCTGAGCTTGGAGGCGTCTCCAAAGTTGACTTCCAGAGCGCTGTAAATGCAGACTTGCCACGTGCTTTTGCTCTGCTGTTTCAGCACAGGGTGTCCTGGTGGTGCTCTGCGTGACAAGATCAGCAGCAATTACATTGGTGTTGGAAACAAGAGCCCCTTCCTGGCCTTGGAGTGCTGCTGCATTAATGTATAAAATGGATAAATTATTTAGGTAATGAAATGACTTGGATATGGTCATGGATTGAGTGAGGCTTCCAGAGCCAATGTGCTTACTCATCAAATGAGTCATCTCTTAGTCACTTTTAGAATAAGTGCTTCTCTTTTGGGTGCCTCCAGAATGGGATGGGTGGAGAGGAGCTTAAAATTTCCATCTCTGCTTTTGGTAACTATTTTAGTAGCATCTAGATCGTGAGGGGATGGTTTATCAGACAGAAGAGGAAACAGCTCTATCTTGCAAATAAGGTGCATCCCAGGAGCTTTGCCTGAATTCTACAGCACTGCCAGACTTTCATTTTTCTGTTTGCTTCCTGGTCAGGCAGAGTGATCTCAGACTTCAGATCAGACTTGCCAAGATTTGTTCTCAGCTTACTGTACTGAGTCCCTGTTGTGGGCAGCTGCAAGTCTGAGCTTGCTCTCAAACTCTGCCACCAACAGTGGAAGCTGCCCCTTGGAACACTCACCATTGCCAGGCAAATAAAATCCTGCTATTCTTCACTTTAATTAATATATAGTTATATTTTTTCATTGCAAGATATTGATAGAGTTGATTTATGATTGGTCAGAAAAATGAACATGTGTGTGCAACTGAATAGCATATGAGAGAGCCTGGGGAAACAGTGAAAAATTCCTTTGTAATCCACTGTAAGCTTTAGACAGCAAGTAAACCTTTGGGTTTTGGTTTTTTCTTTCTAATCTTTCTGATGTCACAGTCATCCTGCAATGTACAGTGGGCAATTCCTGATCTAACCAGGGTCCTGATGGTTTGAGCTCAGTGTGATCTCTGTGTCTCACTTGAGCTGCAGCCAAAGAGGGAGAGCTGTGCAGGGTGTGACGTGGGGCTTTGCTGCTGGCTCAGGCATAGGCTTTGCTAAGCTGGATGTGGTTAAACTCTTATCACTGCTCCAAATGTCAGAAATGGGGATGCACTGATTGTCAGAAACAGGTCTGAAAGCATGACTCCAGTGCAGACCTTCTAGTTTGTGTCAGAAACGATGTAGTATTGTTATAAAAACTTATGCTGGTGTTAGATCTGCTCTTGCAAAGGTGTGTTCCATTACAGGAAGAGTGAAATAGCCAGAGGTCAGGAGTCTGAAATTTGGGATTCTCTTGCTGGCCATAGAGGTGCTGTCTGGGTGACCCTGAGTAAGAGTGTTTCTTTCCAGCTCTGTGTAAATGTGTTTTTAGCCCTTGGTGTTGGGCACCATCTGTAAAAGGCAGGTAGGTCATGGCAGGTGACAGGTACTGTGTAAATAAGAATTTCCCATTGAAATGTGTTAGGTTGCAACTTCAAAACCAGGAAGCTGTAGAATTGGGTTTTATTGTTAAACAGAACTGGTGAAAGGAAAGCCAAAAATAGTTTTCTTAGAGGTAGTAGAGAATAATTCACAGGCTTGTAGGTTTTCAGGTCTCTGTAATTGTCTATGGTAGATCTCTGGGGTCACAGCAGAGAGTTACCAGCACTTCCTCTCAGAGAATTCAAGTCAGGAGGAATATGCCACTTCCTCGAGAAGTTCCTAGTTTGCTTTGCCCCTTTTAATTGCAGAAAAGGTTTGTTTCTTTTCTCTGTTTTAAAATCTAACTGATTTAAAAGGCAAAAAAATGATACTAATACATTCTGATACTATGATAATAATAATCAAGGCAAATGTTAGTGATTTGGTGTTGTCACTGCCCTGAAAACCTTTCAGATGAGGTTAGTTCACATGCAGACAGAGCTGCCTCCAAGTGAGTTTATTTGTGCCTGTGCTCCTTGTCTGGTTGATGATTTTAGGTGCTTTTGGCATCCCTTTCCAAATGAGTGTGTGTGTGTATGTGTGTGTGTGAGCCTCCCAGACTCCAACAAGCACTGAGGAAATCATGGGAGATCCCTGTCGCCCTCCTCCCCTCCTGGGAAAGGAGCCCTGGGATGGCTCCAGAGTAGCTGTGCAGCTCTGGCATTTAGTCACACATGAAACACATTCACCCAGACACTCACAGGAGCATTTCCACATTTCTGAGGCTGAGATTTTCGGAGCTGTTCATGCTTCAGCACCTGAGTCCTTTCTGATGTCCTGAGACCCTAGTTAAAGTTCAAGTATGTGCTTAAGTGTTTAGCTGGAGCAGAGCCGACATCCCCATCGCAGAGAGGAGCAGCGTGTTGGGAAACTCAGTGGCTGCACACAGACTGATTGTCCTGAGATGCAACCTGGAGGGTGCTGAGCACCCTGGCTGGCAGCCAGCAAGGCTTTTAAACACATGCTTTGCTTAGGTTTTTTCACACTGTTACCAGTCTTGTTCTTTGATTTCTTTCCCCATGGCAACTGGAGAAGGATATCTGAGTAGCCAGTGCAGCGTAATTCCTTTGCCAGTGATACCCTGACCTGTCCCACAGGAATGTGTCACAGGACATGGGACAGCTGTTGGCAGCAGGTATTGCTACCAGTGCCCAAGTCAATTGGCTTCAGAGTTTCTCTCCTGCATTCTCCTGCTGGGCACAGAGCAGGCCAGGCTGCAGGAGCGATGCTCAAACTACATTTGTCAACCACATCCCATCTTTTACTTTTTTTTAAGTAAAACTGCACCTTGAAATTTATTTCTTTTTGGTCCTTTGGTGCTGCAAAGCGCTTTCCATGCTGTGACAAACGCTGAGATTGTCATCAGCCTAAATTTCAGGGATAGCATTGCAGAGACTCAAAGGAACATCTTTTTCCCCAGCAGCCTTTGCCTGGATAATCTCCAGTCGTTGACCTTGGGGCTTTGAAAGTGCATTTTGGCTTAAAGAGCTAAAGCTTAAGGCTTCAAAGGAAGTGGAAAACCTGCTACCCTTTGCATTTCCAAGCGGCGGGGGTTGTGTGTGCACGGCCAAGGGTAATTGTAGGGGCGGTGTGCCTGGCTCTGACTCCGGTGGGATCTGTTGCTCATCCCCCGGAGCTGCTCCCTCGGTACAGAGCCTCTCTGCTGCCGCCTTTGATATCGTGCAGGTTAACCGAGGACATGTTTTCGAGTCCCGGGGTTTCTAAAGATGTGAGAATTATCAGAAGATGGGAGTTATCCATGTGGAAATAGAGCAAATACTCTGAGCTCTGAATTTGAAGACCGTTTGTCTTGTCTTACAGAGCTCACTGCTTTTTGCCTTGCCCTGTGTAGTTCTGTGCTCTGCCTTTTGGGTTGCAGATTGGCAGGGCTCATGAAGACCTTCAGCCCATGGACACTCAGAGATGGGTGCTGGGATCATTTCCCGATTAAAATTCTGCAGAAATCACCTTGAATAGAAATCTCTACCCATATTTGAGCTGCTGGGAAGAAGAAAGCCTGCTGTGTTCTGTGCTGTGCACTTTTATTGTAGGTTGGCAATCCTGGAACAGGTGGGAATGAATGTTTTTTAAATGTGGAAGAGACTTTTCAGTGCAGCTGGCTTACAGAACTAAGCAACCTGATATATCCCCTGAAATGCCTGCAGACCTCTCAAAGGCAGCTGAAAGCTTTCTCCTTATCTGGGAGAAAGATAAACCTCAAAGACTGATATGTATAAATGTGAACTTGTTCTGCCTGGTGGCTTGTTTGGTTTGTTGTGGATGCTCTTTAATCAACACTGACTTCAGTGCTTTTCTGTGCTGTGAGATGTGAGCCTGGCAAAGGTATTTGATGCTGAATTCTTTTGCTGTGTTGGTGATCAATAAATGTCCTTTCCCAGATCCCACTTTGCTGCTCCCAAACTGTACCAACGTTTTTCTGCAGTGATTTGCTGTCATTGAATTCTTCTATATTGTGCAGCACCAGGAAATGTGTGAGCACCTGTAAAGCAGGGTTAACCATGGCAGTCTGTATGAAAGGTGCTAATGGGTGCAGAGGAGGAGGCAGGCAGGACTGAGAAACACACTGGTGAAATAAATAAATTGGGGAGGAGGAAAGAGATGGCCTGGAAGTGTGTGGGCTGCCTCCTTGTGTGCTGATGTGCAGCTTGGGCTGAGGCTCTGCTGCTGAAGCAGCAGCCTGTCTGCACAGTTCCAGGTGGCTTCTTCCCTCCTCCTTAATTTATTTAATTACTAGTGTATATTATGGGCTCTGCTGTGGAGGCAGGATGCAGTCCCACGAGATCAGCTGTTGTGTACACTTGATTTCTGTTCTTCAGGGTGACAGATTGGTGTGTGAGAGCTGCTTTGCCTGGCTGGGAGGCTCCCCCACTGTTCTGGAGCCTTTGCTGCAGGCAGGGCTTTACCAGGCTGTAAAACCAGACCTTACACTAAAACCAGAGGGCACGTGCCTTGTGCTGTGTCTGTTCACACAAATCTGTGCATTCTGGTTTTGGTTTTGCTTCTCTTACATTCCCTTTGCAGAGATGCTTTCCAGAGGCTGTGTGCTGCTGCCCTGGTCCTGTTTGGATGGGATGTGCCCTGTCCTGCAGTCCCCCAAAGGTGCTGGGACAACTGCAGTGCCTTAGAGACAAGTGTGAGTTGAGTGCCCAATTCTGCTCCTGTGAGATCAGAGCGGATCTGGCCATTGTGGAATATTAAGCTTCACCCTTGCAGACTGATAGGCTGTTCAGGTCCTCTTGATTTCTTCATTTTTGGTTTGTTCATCACTGTGTCATCTTCTGTGGCAATTTTGAGCTATCATTATAGCTTGCAGCAGAAGATGGCTCACCTGAGATGAATCCCTTTCTCTTAGCACAACTGAACCCCCTTTTTTTTTTTCCCTTTAACCTGCCATTTACCTTGTCATGGTACAGGCATTTGGAAAGTCATTATTGCTATGAAGACCCTAAATGTTAAAGCCCCCCTAATTCTGAGTTAGCTATCTTTCTCATTAATCAGCAGGCCTTACTTATTGATATTTTTACAAATAATCTAAGCCTTTTATATATAACTTTGTTATAATTTGACATTCTCAGTTATTTTTTTGAAGCACCTCCTCGCTGGCTGTTTAAATCCACCTCCAGCAAGCTGTGTTCCCTGCCACTGCTGCCCCCTCTCCTGGGAATCACGCTGCCTCTCAGCTCAGCAAGTGACAGCAACTATGACACTTTTCCCTCCTCCTCCTCTTCCCTGCTCAGCTTCAGCCTCAGGATTCTGCTCCCTCCACTCCACAGATTCTGACCCTACATGAGACCTTTCTGTGAGCTGATGTTGTCCATGCCCAGCTGTGCAACCTCAAGCTAGAGCACAATGTACTCTTCCAGGTGGTGGCCAGAAGGCTGCTTTTTCATTG
>JAWWTY010000045.1:7515836-7588931 GCA_035222235.1 Margarornis squamiger | reverse complement strand
CATGCCCAGCTGTGCAACCTCAAGCTAGAGCACAATGTACTCTTCCAGGTGGTGGCCAGAAGGCTGCTTTTTCATTGCATTTGAGGGCTTTGTGCAAGTTGTATTTGGGGTGTTTCCTGCACTCTTGATGGGTACTGGAAGAGGAGGTTGGGGTAGGCAGGCTCGGAGGTCGGAGTCTGTCTGCTGAGAGCAGCTTTGGAAACAGGGTCTCCTGAGTTTTTGCTCTCTGACAGCAGAGTTCAGTTTAGCTACTGTCCAGGCTGTGTGTGCATATTAACATGCCCAGTTCCCTCATCCTGCTTTCCCTGGGGTCACTGGGAGGTGAGGCAAACCATCCAGTGAGACAGGGGACATCAGGCTGACACAGTGGCCAGGGGCTTTCCCCTGCAGGGCTTTGGTGTCCCTTGTCACAAGGGCAAGTGGAATTTGCTATAATTTGAGCTCAGGTTGTCTGCAGAGTCCGTGTGGAGTTGGGTGTTGGGATGTGCTGGTTTGTGGTCCCTTCTGGGCTGTTGCAGAGAGAGTGAGTCACAGCTTTTGTGCAAGCAAAGCCTGTGGGGTATGTGGGCTGAGTGCCTCTCCTTGACCATTCTCTGTGCTTTCCCAGCTGTAATCTGCAAAATTAAACCACCTCCAGTGTTCATACACTGATAAACAGCTTTAAAAGATTAAAGCAGGAGAAAATGTAGTCCAGCATCAGGGTCTGATGCCCAGAAATCTTGCTGAACCTCTGCTATAAGACACGGCAGCCAAACCTGTTGTACCACAGTTGTTTGTAGCAAGGGCTTGAGTGCAAAGGAGCACAACTCCTCTTCGATTCTTTGGTGTTGTACCCACTTAAGATATAGTTAAAATGTGCCAGCAGAGCTTTCCCCAGTCAGATAATGCTCTGTCAGGGCTCCTGTTTCACTGGCATTATCTGGTCTAATGTTAATATTGCTCTCACTTAAATAGACTTGACACTCCTCAGTGTTTTCTTGTTACAGGAATTTCCTTAAGTAGAAACTTTTTTCTTCAGAGTAATTTTTGGTTGATTATTGCTTATATATGCAATTAGTGTAATTGCATCTGATTATGCAGATGTATTTAATCATATAACTAGAACACGGAGGGCTGAAATATAATGCAGTTGGGAAATCTTTTGTGAAACTTTTTAAACTCGAGACTGTGTGCAAGGTGGTTGTTATCTCTTATGCTGTAGGCTGGTAGATGGAGATTTTGGTTCAGCATTCTGCCTAGTTTCAAAACATGTTTCAAATATGCTGTTAATTGCTCTTAGAACTGGTTACATGGCCTTTGTGGTGTGAAGGAATGTAACTTACCTTTTTAAAATGAGAATATTGGGAGCTTGCAGCTGAGTTCAGCCCCTCTGTCTCACATCTGCATCCACACCTTACACCCAGGGGTGTGAAAACATCAGTCTTTTGTCAGATCCAAACCCCAGATTCTGCCTTCTGACAGGGTCTCTCAGGGGGAAGAGGGAGAGCAGGACTAGCAGTTGTGCACTTGGGGTTGCTCATTGTCTGTAGCTCTGGGGCTGAGCTGACCCCAGAATCCCTTTGGAAAGCACCCTGTCTTGCTAAGATCTAAGAAGGAGGAGGTAGAATGATGCATTTTCCAGATCTGGAGATGTTTGTTTTCATTCAAACTATCTGGCAGGAGCAGGGGCCTGAACCTGCTTTTCAAATTTCTCACGCAGTGCTTGAATTGCAAAAGCTGCTGTTCTTTGTCGTTCAGTGGTTACTGTTGAAGCTGAGCAAGGAGCCTCACATAAGGCATCAAAGCAGCTCGCTTTTAGATCCGATTTGCAGCTGTGGCACAACAGCCAGGCTCACTGCCAAGAGCTGTGGAGAGAAGGGGGAAAGGGACTGGGATGATTCCAGCAGGATCCAGTCATTTCTCAGCGAGACGTGTTTGTCGGTGCTCTGAAACGAGAGCCTCGTGAGCTGCAGGACAAAGCAAATGTATGGGGTGTGTGCACAAAGCACCAGCAGTATATTCTTATTTATTATTTGGGTTGTGTTAATGAGTTCTAGTCAGGAATCTGTACTAAAAGTGGTTACTGCCCAGAGAGAACACAGTCTAAATGGCCAGTCTGGTATACACCTGCCTGGATTATCTCTGCAAGGGCTGCCTCTTTCCAGCTTCACAGAGCCACAACTACTTCTTGTCCTTTGCCTCTTGGTTTGGGCTGCCTTTTGGTCAGTGATGTCTGAAAGTGGTGCTTTTCACAGATGCCAAGACACTCATGCTTCTCCAAGGTCTGATTCCTTGCAGCAGCTGTGTGAGTGGAGATGGGCAAGAGGCAATCTCATCCTCAGGTGCCCTGCTTGGTGTGCCAGGGGCTGGCAGAGCTGAAATGAAGGCCAACAAAAAATCATAGAATGTTAAGGGGTTGGAATGGCCTCAAAGACCACCCTGGGCAGGGACACCTCTTACTGGACTAGGTTGTTCAAGGCCTTATCTAGCCTGGCTTTGGACACTGCCAGGGTTGGTGGATCCACAGTCTCCCTGAGCAACCTGTTCCAGTGTCTAACCATGCTCTGAATTGAATTGCTGCAGGAAAAATGAACCCTCTGGCTGCTGTCCCACCACAACAATGAGACCCATGAGTGACTCTTGCCTCAGATCTGAAGAGCCACATGTTGCAAACCACTTGTGGGGTTCATGGCAGCTCAGGTGTTGCTCAGATGGTCCATGGCTGTGGGACCAAGTCCTCCCTTAAGCTTCTTCAGATCAGAATGTTGGAGGGAGCTGGCTGGGCTTTGAGCAAGTGCCTCCTCCACATATAGAGAATTGATGGGGTCAGGACGGGGTGTATGGAATTACTTCTCTCATACTGGGGTAGCAGAGTAATGCTGAGTGCTTGGGGAAGTCCTGCAGACCCCACTGCAGAACAGGGAGCACGGGAGAGACTCCAGGATGGAAATATTCCTAGGCTGTATTGCTTGGTGTGGGGAGACAGCTCAGGCTCTGGAAGGGACTTGCTGACCTAATATTTCTAAAATGTCCTTTGAGGAGCTGTCCAGGACTTGGCAGCCCAGCCCAGGACGTGCTGCTTCTCTCCTTAAAGGGAGTTGCTGCTGCTGCTTGACAGCAGTCAGAGCAGATTCTTCATCATGGCTCTGCTGCTTGGGGGCAGCCTCTGAAGCAAACACATGCAAGCACTGGGTGATACAAGACAGGGCTGGGTGTGCTGCCAGCTCTGCCTCAGGCGGGAGGGAGTTCCTGGTGGGGGGGTCTCACCTGAGCTGATGGGTGATGGAAGTGACATCCCCTCTGCAGGCAGCCCATCCTGGTACATGGATCACTGCACTGTTCAGAAAACTTGGCCTGGTTCCTGACCTTGGTGATGTACAGTGAAGCACAGACTAAATCCTGCTGTGATCTTTGGGAGCTCTCTCTGTGAGAGTGCCCGTGGGTCTTGTGTGGTCAAGAGGCACCTAATGGCTGTACCTGCAGGCAGGGTTTCAGTGTGACATCCCTGCCAGCCCCCAGGCTGGCATGGAGGATGCCAACCGAGAGCATTTGGAGTCTCTCACTCCAAGCAGCAGCAGAATTGCTGCCTGAACGCTTTCCGTGCAAATTAGAGTTATTATTCACTGTGATTATTTTACTGCAATGGCCCTTGGTGCCTCAGATGTGTTCTCAGGAGCACAAAGGAGGAGCAGGATGAGGTGGGCTGCGGTCAGCATCCTTCCTCTTCACCTGGGAACTGCGACAGATGAAGCTCTAAAGTCACTTTTCTGGGTAGGCTGTAGCCAAACTGGGAAATGAAGCTGGATTTGCTGAGACCTAGGGCCTTTTAACCTCTCTGTCTGTTCTCATAGGAGCACTTCTAGTTAGCCAAAAGGATGGACCAGGCAGTAAACTAAATTTACAGTTTTTGTTTTTCAAACAATGCTTTGAAACACTTTATTGAGCAGCAAAACTAATTGCATTCGCTCATCTCCCACTCCCACGTACAATACAGAGAGATTTCTCCAGGATCATATTCCTTTCAAAGGATTTTTTGTGCCATGCTCTGCTCAAAGCCTTTCTGGGAAACATGTGCAGCCATTTGATAAATACATTGTGAAAAACACAGTTGAAGTGGCAGTCTGCCTGCAGCAGAGGAGTAGCTACAGGGAAAAATGGTAAATAAGATATATGTAAGTAAATTAATTTTGCTCATATAAGCTTGTTTGCAGCTTTGGTTCGTGTCTGCAGCATAATCCTCTGATCTACAGGAGGTGTTCGCTGTGGTGGGGGATCAGCGTGGAGAACATCAGACCCAAAGCTGTGCAGGAGCTGGGGAAAGGTGGTGGTGGAGTCTCTGTTTCACTGGGATTTCCTATCACAGCAAGCTGTGGTGGTGTCCCAGCCTGACAAACTGCAAATCCACCCTTGATTTGGCCTCACAGAAATTGATAATTGCCTTTTGTAGTGAGTTTATGCACAGTGAGACTGGTCTGTGCGTAACCAATTTGCTTATTCAGAGATCTTTGCTTTCCAGTACGGTTTTAGAGGGTTTATCAGTGAAAAGAAATCCTTCAAAACAACAGAACCTGAAGAAAAGCCCAGCTCTACAGATGAGCAATTATTTTCCTCTAAGTCTTGCTGGATTTTTTAGCCTGCTTTTAGCAGCACTGCATTATTTGTCGTGACGCTGTTTGTTTTGATCGGATGAACTGATTTATGGGGTTTATCTTCAGTTTATCTATTTAAGTTGTCAATTAGCTGAAGATTTATTTTGCAGCCTGTGTTGTAGGTTAGAGCTGTGCTTCAGCTTTGGAGGGGGGTGACAGCCTGGGGTGCCTGGTGTGGGTGGTGAGGAGCTGTGCAGGTGGCTGACACAGGCAATGCTGTTTGCAGGGATCTGGCTGCTCTTCCCACTGCTTCTGGCCTTTTTTCCTGTTGGCTGGGCAGTATGAGACACCAAAGTGTTTAATCCAGGTGAGGGATTTCTGGGCTTTCATGTCCCGCCACGCAGCAGCACGGGCAGATTCTTCCTTCCCCTTCACTCCGACATGGGGGGAAACCTCGTGGCAGGAGGAGGGAAAAAGGTGGGGGAGCTGCAGACTCCAGTTGCCTGTTGGTTTTCCTCTTGGTGCTGCCTGGGGATGAGGTGAGCCTTGACTGTCCAGAAACTAAAGCTGCTGCAAGGAAAGACCCTGGCTTTGTTTCTCTGTAGGCAGAAGAGCAAAGCCAGGAGAAGGAGGTGAACAGCGGGATGTGAGGAGGAACATCCTAGGTTTGGATATCTCCTTGCTGTGCCATGGAGTGCCCAGGCTGTATCCCTGTGAGTGGCACATGACCTAGGGTGAAGCCTCCCATCCAGGTCTTAGTCTAGTTTCTTTATTGATATACAAGGCTGCTTAAGCTTGGCTGCTGTGGGGGCTCGGGAGGTCATCCCTGTGCAGCAGAGTTCACTGCAGTGTGTTTAACTGAGCATTGTTGGGCAGTTTTGAGCCCAGTTCAACCTGTGCTCCTTGGCAAGAGTGTTGTGTGTTCCCAGGCTGATTCTGGATGGGGCTTTTTGGACTTGGTAGCCCCCATCCTTTCCTCATGTAAACGAAATGTAGATGCAAGTGTCACCTGGCTTGCAGGGGTTTTATGCACAACCTGCTTTGCATACAGAGGACCAAAGGCTGCAGTATGTCAGGGTTAAGCCTTCTCTGGAATTCACTGGATGCAGGCCAGGATGCTGTGGGTGAGGCTGAGCTCTTCCCCAGTATCCCCAGAAGCTGGGCAGAGGGATGAGGTGATGCAGCGCTGCATCTTCAGGGGTGATTAGGGGTTGAGAGCCATGTGCTGCAGAGGATCATTTCCTGCTCTGGACCGTGCTGGGAAGGCTGAAATCTGTTTTAGATTGAGACTGAAATTAGCATCCAGGAAACAGCGATTTTATGCAGAAGTTTTAGCTTTGTGTTGCATATTTGTGTTCTGTAGGTATTTTCCCAGGGAAAATCGGATTCCCACATGCTGTAATCATTAAGTGTTGTTGATTTGCATCTCAATATAGCTTTTATACCTGGTGGGCAGCAAGATTAACGTGTGTTTGCACACAGGCTGCAACTGTGGGGGGCCAGAAGAGACCCTGGAACCAGATTAGCTTTTAAATTTTGCCTCTGCTGTTGACTACATTGCAAATTACAGTGTGGAAGTCACCAGGCATGGCTTGACTTCCAGGCTGTTCTGTGTCACTAAGTCCTACAGGGAGATAGAGAGACTACTGGGGAGCCCTAAATGGCTGTGGAGTTCTTGTTATGCCCGTTGGGTTTGGGTCTATGCCAAAAGCTCTTGTATCCTATAAATAAGAACTCAAGAGGTCGGGAGTTCAATCCTTTACCCTCAGCTGCCCTTCCCCAGTTACTGTAAGCTCTGGTTGGCTGTTGGTCTGGCTACAGAAGGTGAAGTTCTCTTTAGCTGTGTCACTTGTTGCACATCAGATAAAATCTCATCTTTATCTCTTTCCTATCCAGCTCAATGCCAGGGTGTGCCTTTCAGTCTGTTTGCACCTTGTTTACAGCCTGCCAGTGTTTTGCCTTCACTTTCTGGTGTGCTGGAAGAAGCCAGAGGTGCCCATCTTGGTTGTGTTTGTGTTGAGTGAACTTTATTGCTCAGTTTAGCTCTGTTTGTGTTTCCTTTCAGGTATTTCATGGAACCTTTCCTTCATGCCACATGCTGCCTGTGAGTCTTAGTATTGCTGCTCTCCACGGGGCCATCTGAGACATCCAAGCTGGGCACAGTGATGGGGGACTCTCCAGGAAATGCCATGGATGGAGGCATGGACACACAGACTGAACTGGCAGAGCAGGTCGCAGCCATAGATGTGTCTGTTGTCCCAGACAGAAGTGACCAAAATGGTGAAGACAACGCTGAAGAAAATGACACAGTCTTTTCTGATAATGTAAAGGACATCCAAAGAAATGGAGTCAACAGTGACGTGGGAATCAATGAACTTCTGCCTTCCCCACAGTCAGAAGATGCTCACTTGAGGCATGTTCCCAAGAGACCTCTCACTAGACCTGGTCTATCAAGTAGGAAATTGTCTCTTCAGGAAAGATCATCAGGAGGTTACTTGGCTTCCAGCAACACTCCAGGTTGTGGTCCTTATGCCACAGGGCCATCGCCACGTATAATGAGGAGACCAACGATAGAGTCCAATCGGGTCTCCATCTCAGATTCTGAGGTAGGCATGTTCTCCCCTACACTTGTGGGGTGGAGATGAGGTAAGTCTTTCTTAACAGGTAACGGGACCAATCTTTTGGAGCAGTAGGTCTGAAAGCACTGTTACTTCTAAGGGGAAAAAAATCCCTGCAGCCAGGAATCATATTGGCTCCAGCCCCTGACCTCTGCTGTGTGTAACCCTGGTCCTGACATTTGGCTCCTTCAGCCACCACCTGCTTGGGATAGTCCTGTTAAGGACTGTTGTGTCACAGTAGAAGGCAGAAGGTCTTTCAGGTTGTTCATATAATGGGCTGTGGCCAAATGACTTTGCTCTCGTGTCCCTGCTGTGTGTGCCCTTTGGGAGCTAATCAGTCACAGCAGCTTTGCTGATGGTACTTTATGGATTTAAACTTCTGGAGATTATGTATCTCCTATTGTGCTTTGCCATAATTGAGGCATGATTTAATTTTATAAAGAGCTTAAATGCACTGGTGTTTCCTGCTCCTGTCAGGGTTTGCCTTTGTCTTTAAAGCATTTGTAACAGCAGTGGTAACCAAGGGCTGTGACCCTCCTCTCCTTCAGCGGAGTGTCTGGGTGGCTGTGGTTGTTCCTGCCACCCATCTTGCAACTGCTCTCCTGGTACCAGACCTGACCTGGTGGTGTGACACGCTGTCAGTGGTCGAGTGGCTTGATGGAAGCAGCTGCTGGTTGGAATTCCCAGTGCTGTGATGTGCTGTCGTGGGGAGAACAGGGAGCAGAGAGAGGGGCTTTTCAGAGACACTGCCCAGTGTCATGATGAAGATGTCAAGCCTGAAGCAACACAGGAACTCAAATTGCTGGGGTTCAGATTTTTGTGTGGATCCCTGGAGCTCAAGTCTTAGTGTGTGGCTTAGTGTTTCCCTCCTGAGAAGGGCTTTTTTTCCCCTGGCACTTCTGAGAGGGTGGTGCTGTGCATGACCAAATCAGCCACTGTCCTCTGGGAAGCTGCACAAGTCACATTAGCAGTGGGATGGGTTGTGCATCCCCAGCTGATAGGGGTTACCTGCAGAAGGTGCACTGCAGAGACTGCAGCTTCTTTGACAGCAGCCATATGCTTTAATAAGGGAGGCAGGGAGGGAAGGGAGCCAGTTCTTGGAAGCAGGACGTGACTGGAGTGCCAGCTCTCCCATCCTGCAGGACTGTGACTGTGCCAGGAGCGAGGCTGCTCTGAAGTCTTTCAATGTAACTGCGGTCGAGTGTGACTGGCACATTCCCATCTGTAAGCAAATTCAAAATGCTCCATCCTCTTCCCCAGCATCTGCATCCTGGGCAGCAATAGTTACTGCCTAGGGCTGGGAAATGCTTAGTTTGAAATGCAGATGTGGAGCTTCTGTGTCGCTGCTCCTGCAGGAGCTCTTTATGCAGTGTTGCCTTTTCAGTGGTCACTTTGGTATCACTGGATTGTTAGAACCCTGCTCTGGTGCAGCCCAGCTGCTCAGCAAAGCTGTTCTCACTGGAAACCATCATTCATGTTAATGGGGGATTGCTGTGGTAGGAGGGGGAAGGGAGCCTGGGAGAGAGCTGGGCGTGTTTGGAGGTGGGTGCTCATCCCCCCAGAGGTGCTCTGGGGAGCTGTGCTGCTTCCTCCCAGCTTATAGGAACAGCATCTGTATCCTGTAAGGAACAGCAGAAGGACTAAGGAAGATGTGTGTTTGGTTATAGGGTAAAGTTTGAGGCTGGGCACTGAGTCCTGGGGAGTGTCAGTGTGTGACAGCAAGGCGAGTGTGCAGACAGCACACAGCCCAGCTCCAGCGTCCTGCCTGGGACCTACCACGTGCTGCTAAGTGGTTGTTGCAGGGTCATCGTGTTCCTGGCTGTGAGAGGCACTGCCAGTCCAAATCCAAGCTGTACAGCTCCCTGAGATACAGCAGGAAGCTCCGAAATGGAGAGCAGGTAGTCTGTTCTCTCTCAGGGCTTCTAAGAGTTGCTGGGGGCTCTGTGTTGAGGCTTTTGGCCCTGTTGGAGATAAAATAAGGCTGTGATGAGAAATACAGTCATGGTGCACGTAGCAGCAGCTCCTGGTGTGTGTCTGTTGATCACTTTGATGCACAGCAGGAGGCTGGTGGGTCACTCTGACAAGATCCAGCTCACTGGTCACAGCATTGCCCTGACCTGCCTGCAAATGACTCTGTGACACACCTTGTTCTAGGCAGGCTGCGCATTTGTATTCCAGCCCATGTCTCTCATCTGCTTAAAGCCCTTTTGGAGTTGCTCCTTTGTCCTTGCATTGAGTATCTGGCATCACCAGTCACTGCGTTCCAGGAAGCAGAACATCCATGGATCCAGCTCGTGGCTGCTGCCCCAGTCAGTTACAGTCTGTGCAAAGCTGGAGATGAAGTTCAGGAGCATTCAGGCTTTATCAGTGGCACCTGAACAGGCACCATCCATCAGGAGCAGGGATGGATGGCACGGCTGCCTGTCACAATTCCCCATTACCCGATAGCCATCTCGAGCTGAATCCACTTCCCTCATCATCCAGGGCAGCAGGATGGCAGCTCCCTGCCTGCCTGTCAGGGCTGCTGTATCCTGACTGATCTGGAGAAATAATGGAGAGCTGTGATATGTGGAGACAGAATATGGGGCTACGACAGAGGGGACTGTTCTGTCATTCCCTGATGAATTATGGAAGAACCTTGTGTGCTCTTAGAGAGACGCTGCTGAGCTTTTTAATGCTGGGGTAATACTTGTTCCCAGGCTGGGAAGAAAACTTCTGTCCAGGGATCAAGAGCTGAAGCTGAGCCTGTGGCCCTGAGGGAGGATTCATGTAGTGCCAGCAGCAGGCAGTGAATTGGGCTGTCCCATCACTGCTCTGATATTGCAGACACCTGCCTTCCAGGTGCTTCTTGGGCTTGTTTTTAGGAAGATGGTGCTCCTGGGCTGGCAGGGCTGCAGCAGGGCTGAGGAGTGTTGTCTTGCACAAAGACTGTTCCCAATCAACCAAACAGAGCCTCCAATTAGCCAACTGCCCTGGGACAAAGAGCTGGCAGCTGCTGGTGTCTTGAGCCACTGCTGGCAAGTCTGGATCTGCAATATTAACTCTGCAAGAGAAATAACCTGTTCTGCTCTCCTGGCAGTGTTGTTGTGTGCTTAATAACCTGATCTGTCATATCTCTATCAAAAATTGATCTCTAATTTTAAAAATTCCCTGTTTGTTTCCCTCCTTTCTTAGATTATTCATGAGCTATGGCCTGGAAGATCCTCTTAGTGCTGCCTTCTCTGGCAGGAGTGCCTGGTGGGATTTCTGCTGCCTTTGCTGCCTATCAATGCTCTGCTCTAGCAAGGCAATGGCTTTGCCTTTAGCTGTGGCACAGAATTGATTAAGCTGAAGCTACTAAGGGTACATAAAGCTGCAGAGCTGAGGCCCAGGCCCCAGAGTTTAGGTTGCTGGCCCACATTACCTCTGTTGATGTGATGTTCCGAGCAAGGCAAGAGGAGAGGATTTTCCTGAGGCTGCTAAAAGCAGCTTCTGCTTTGCCCCTGTGTTGTATGTACCAGGTGAAGACTGTAAAGATTGTGGGTGTCTTGTCACTGTGTTTGACAGAACTTGTCCCATCTAAAATGGGAGGTCTTGGATCTGTGAAAGAGGAGAGGTTCTGCTTGTTGGAAAGTGGCATTTGAAAGTGCAGTGCTGGTGGGTTTTTTCATTCTGTCATCCCAAACTAACCTCTTTAGGTAGCCAAGAAAAGTCTCACTTGGAGAGTGGCTAGGAGGAAAAACGAGTTGTCTTTTTCCAGGCTTTCTCCCCAGACCTGCCAGCACAGTTCATTGCTTTATACTGTCTTTTCTCTGGTCTCTTCTGGCTGAATTGTCCTTTTCCTTTCACATGTTCCCTTTCTCTCCCTGCCTCCACCCACTCCCTGGCATCCCAGTTCCCCTGGCCCTGGTGTCCACATGGTGTCCCCACCTCTGGAATCACTAGGAGCCTGTCTCTGTTCCTCACTGCCTGGGCAGCTCTGCAGGTCGTGGGGATGGGCTGGGGCCATGTGTGCTCCAGCAGGAGTGGAGAGGATGAGTCAGGCTGGTGTGTTCTCCCTCCTCGGAGATGCTCCTGGCCTGAGGATGCACAGAGGAGGATGAGCTGACAAAGGGAATTTTCCTATGCTTGATGGCCGTGGCTTACCCCAGAGGCATGGAAAATAAATCACTACTTAGTCCTTTCTTTCCTTGGCCTTCCATATGTTTATCACAGCTCCCTGCTTATTTGGCCAGCTGGTTTGATGCAACCAGTGCCAGAGCTGAGGGGCAGTGCCGTGGTGCTGGGCTCATCCAGGTCTCACACCCCTCCAGTCTCGGGGAGCTGCCCAGGTTTCTTCAGGGAGTGAATTCCTTGCTGTGGACAAAGCAAAACTCATGTGGGACCAGGGCAGAGGTGGGGACTGAGCTCCTGCTCAGCATGGACTGAGAGCTTCCCCTTCCAGCCCCACAAGTGCCCCAAAGGCATTGCTTCTAAAGGTCTTCCTGTGGTGCTCAAACCTGAGCTCTCTTGAAAAGATCAAAGATAGCCATTTCTTCAAAGAAGATTCCCACACAGGCATAGCTAATTTCTTTTCCTTGGGTTAATTAACCTTTATTTAAAGTTACATTTCCAACCTGAGTAAGGTTTGAGAGAAGGAGGAAGCCCAAAGCTGCAGGTGGAGAGGGGCTGCCTTGGTCCCACTGGTCTTAGCCCCCCTTTTTTAGCCACTCTCTCAGTGATATCCCAGGGACCTGGTGGGTGCTGAGCCCTGGTGCTGTGCTTTGTGCCCAGCCATGGGCAGTGCTCCTGCAGCACTGCTGGGCTTTCTGTTTTGCACTTCTTTTTGGATGTTGTTTAAAAATCTGTTTATTTTTCTTACCTCCACGAGATCTGCCCTTCTCTGTCCTTGAACAGCTTTCTAATTTGTATTCATTGCTGCCCTTAATGCCCATTTTCTGGCTTTTATTTTCCTTTTGTCTGCTTTTAGAATCACTTTCGCTTCCCCTTCCAGGAAGGATGAGTTTAAACCAGTGTTTCTTCATTACTGGCTTTTAGTTCCCACTTTTTTTTTTTCTCCTATCCTTCTCTTTAATGTGTATCTCTGAATTGCTGAAACTTAAATTCTTTTCAGATTGATGAATTTAGCTTCTTTTAGTGGGCAAAATTCTCCACTATATATTTATTTGTGTGGCAGTCTAATTGTTTTCAGAAATGTCTGATTTTGGAAATCAGTGCTGGTTCTTCCTTCCAATCCCTGCATCTCCCCCTGGACAGCAAAGCTCAATTCTCAATTTCTGTCACCCAGTGGTGGTCACAGGGATTTATGAAATTGGGCCTGGACTCTGAACTGAACTGTGCTTTATGATTTTTGACCATTTTTCTGTTTTCTGGGGCACTGATTCTTCCCCATCCTCTCTTGACTATTACCTTGGGCATGTTAACAAATGGGGCATCTTGTTTTTTAAGGCAAAATAATTATTTCCCACTGGGATGGACTCAGTCTGATTTGCTGACAGCCTTTCATTAGAGGATCTCGTTAGGGTTCTTTCTCTGTTTGTATTTATCAGCAGTTGCAAATACACTGGCATGATGAAATCAAGAGAATTGTACAATGTTATCTTAAAGGAACACTTGGCCCAGAGAGAGGTGTTTCTCTCCGATAAAGGAATAGTACAATTATCCCACTTCCTGCAGGAGAACCAAATAATATAATAACAACCCTGCCAGTCTGCAGCAACACGTGGCAGGAGCCACTTGAGCTGTGAATTATGGTCTTCAGCAAGGGGAAAAAAAGGTAGAAGGCACCTACGATGTGGTTTGATTTTGCTGTGTTCAGCTCAAGTGCTGGAAGCAGGGTAGAAGCTGAGGAGATCGTGCTTCTCAGCTGGAATTCCCAGAGTGGAGAGGGATGGGGGTGTGGAGCAGGCAGGGATGTGCTGACAGGGAGCCTCTGCTGCAGCCCCTGGCATTGCCTTTCCCTTGGACCCTCTCTAGGTGTTCCCCTCCCAGTATTTATCCACCCCTTCCAAAAAACTGTTGCCTGAAGTTGGGGGTGCAGGTATTGCTCACAAGCTCCTTTCAGCAGCAATGAAACACCAGAGAGATGCTTCAGGCAGTCAGTCTGGTGTGGGATAAGAATGGTAATTTCTGGCCAGAGGGAAGAGGGGTGGTGGGAATGTGATTGTCAGAGTGAAAGGAACTGGTACCTTGGACAGAGGGACAGGGCACATGATTATTTTGTCCTGGACTGTCAAAAATAAAAATAAAAAAATAAGGCACTCCTTATAGTGTAACATACACCAGTTTAAGTAAGATTAAGTCTTTCATTATTTAGCACTCTGCCTCTACTTGAACCCGATTCAAACTCGGTCATTTCCTTTACCAATACTCTAATTATGTTCTCCTTTTGATCCACAGGACTGCGTGCAATTAAACCAGTACAAGCTGCAGAGTGAAATAGGCAAGGTATGTACTGGAGCTTGTGTTGGTCACAGGCAACCTCTGTGTGCACACATGGGTGGAAAGGTTGTGCCAGCCCAAGGGACCTCACTGGCCAAGAATCCTTGCAAATTGTGTTTGGTTTTTTTTTTTGGGGGGGGGGGGGGGTGTTTATTGGTGGTTTTTTTCCTTATTAGTTTGAGCAAGTTTTCTTCAAGGTCAAAGTGGAGCTACTTCCTCTGCAATCTAAATTTATTTTTCCTCCCTCAGAAGGTGGTTAAGCTGGCTCCCTTCCAGGGCATTTGCTTGCCAAATGTAACACTAAGAGCCTTTGATGCATTAATACAACACAACGAGGAAAGAAAAAAAAAAAAGGCAACAGAAATAAGATCAGGGCAGGTGTTTGGTCCCCATCAGGACTAGTTAAAGTTTGTATGTCATATGAAATGCTTGTTTAATTCTAGTCCATGTTTAAAAGCTGCAGAATGATTAAGAAGAGATTCCTCCAAAGTTATTTAGAGGTCTGGGCTGGTGAGCAGCTCAGACACCTGCACTTCTGGACGTGTGCCACCATTGCAGATGGGTCCAGGAGCGGTGGTGCTGCCTGGAAGCTGTGCCTGCCTTTGCACTTGGAATGCTGCAGTCAGGAGGGACTGCACCCTTTGCTGCAGAGACCTTCACCAAAAGCTTCATTAGCCCAAACTCCTCTGCAGGATGAGAGGCAGTGGGAGGAGACACCCTTCCCATCTGTGCCGTGGGCTGTGCTGGCAGATACCACTGCTGGGGGTACAGCAGATGCCATCCCACACTCAGCTTCAGACCCACTTAGGGCCTTTGTCATTGGCTTAAGTGTGAAGGAGAGTGTGAGACCTTCTCTTGGGTTTGCCCCTGCCTCCCTGCCTGTGGGTCCCAGGGAGCAGGTGGGCACTGTGAGGTTGGTAGAGGAGCTGCTGGCCCTGCTCCTGGATCAGCCAGATGGCTTATTGGTCTCCTCTGAGAACAGGACCTTATTCCAGCTCACAGTGAAGTCAAGAGAAATGTTTTGAAGGCTCTGATGTTCATCCCACTCATTTATTCAACAGGCATCTGTCAGGGATGATAGCTAGCCACACTTGCTTGCATAAAATGTCTTGTGTTAACACAGAAGTACAAAAAACCCCAGTGATTTGGGTAGAATTTGGCTTCAGGCTATCACTGGGGATGCAGCAGCAGTTCAGGTGTGCATCTGCCTGGGCAACATGTGGTTGGTGGAAGGCAGGCAGCTGGGCATCACTGAAGTCCGTTTGCACTCTAGAGATGGAGAGCTTTTGTGCTGAGGATGATTTTGTGCAGCAGTACAAGAAAGGTGTCCATGCAGAATTCCAAACTTGCACAAGAAAAACTTCTTGAAAATTATGTTCCCCACCCATGTTTGAGTTCAGACAAACACAGTGCCTTTGGCTTGGGGCAGGAGGTGATGGGCTAATACTCAGCTCCTCTGGACATTGATAATCCTCCAATGCCCCATGGCTCCAAAATGTACAGCCTTGGAGGGTCACATCACCTGCACACTTTGCTCAGGGTCAGCATGGCCTTGGAGCCTTGGAGTTGTTTTTTACCCTGTGTAAAACTCTGCTCTACCAGCCTTGAGCAGCAAGAAGTTGAGGTGAAGCTGCTGAACTGACTGCAATTGGTGTTTATTTTTAGGGTTCCTACGGCGTTGTGAAACTGGCCTACAACGAGAACGATGACAAGTATTACGTAAGTGCGTCCCTCCTCTGCTCCTCTTTGCTGCTGCTGCTCCTCATTCCCCTTCACCCCCCGAGAGCTGGGTCATCTCTACCTTGCTGCTTTTAGCATGTGCCCTCCTGATTTGGGTGGCATGCAAGGAGCTGAACCTCCTGCTGGGCACGGGCCTGCTGTGTGCGTGCGGTGCCGGGCGGGAGGGGATCGGGTGGGCTGCCTTATGTAACAGGAGGGATCTCGGAGGCAGAAGCGTGTCGCTGATTTGTCTTGACATTTTCTAGCTATGAAGCAGGTCACCTGAAATTAGAGGTGTGTGGGTGGTGGTATTCAGCACCTGCTGTGCATTGGAGGATTGGCCTGGAACGAGCAGGCGTGTTTTGTAAGGGAACTGGGGTGTTTATCAGAAGGATGCTGAACAGCGTGGCCTGGCTGGGCAGGGCATGGCTCCCCGGCATCTTGCCTGCCTTGGGGATGCCTGGAGGGCACTGAATGGGGCCTCACTGTCAGGGCAGGAGGCATAGGGTGCATGGCAGAAGGCAAACCATGGCTCTCGATTCCCTTGCTGAGCTGAAGCCAGAGTTGGAGAGTTTGCAAATTCAAAAAGGCTGTTTATGCTGAAGGCTCCTGCTCTGTCTCCTCCCTTTCGGAGGCAGGTGAATCCCAACCGTCCCAGCTGGGATTCCTGCAAAATCTGCCTGCAGATGTGCTCGTGTTCCTGGGCTTGCCCTGTGGCTCGTTTTGCTAAGGCTGAGAGCAGGAGCTGGAAGGAAGGAAAACTGCCTTGCTGCATGTGGCTGTGCCTGAAGGCTTCTGGAAAGAGCTTCCATCAGTTTCCAATGGATGCCAGGGCAGGAATTGGCTGAGCAGAGCTGGGTGGTTGCAGTGCTGTTGAACCTGAGCCCTGCTGCTCCCAGCAAAGCCCCGCCAGAGCTGCTGCTCCACACTGTGTTTGGTGAGAGGGTCCTGCTGTCACTCCCATGGTGGAGTGACCTCATGTGGGTGAATTTTCCAGTGTGGCCCATCAGAGCACCCAGGCAGACTCGTGTGCTGCTCCCTATCCCTCTTGGTCTTGGTACAAAGGGGAATAAGAAGATGCTGTGAGATGTAAAGTGTGCGCATTCCCCACTGCTCCCCAGTGAGTTTTTCCTCCCTGACTCTTGGATTTACAAGTGACATCTCAGGTTGAAGGATCAGGTGGGAATTGGATGCCTGTGGGTATTCATCAGCCCTTCTGTGCTCCCAGCAGGCATGAAATTGCAGGAGGAATGTCCTGAAATGAAGGATGGAATTGATGAGACAAAAATCTGGATGAGGTGCCCTGGAGCTGGCCAAGCAAAGGAACCACAATTCTTTCCATCTCCAGTCCTTTCCAAGCTGACTCACCACTGCACCAGAGCAGTTGGTGTTTCTAAAGGCCCTCTGTCTCTGCTGGCCTCCAAATCCTCCTTCCCCTGCCCTGCAGCAGCATAGTTTGTTCTGCAGAGAGGGCTGGTGCCAGCCGTGGCTTCCCTGATCCATCTGTCCCACCAGCACAGGCAGTGCCAGGACCAGCAGCACAGAGAGGGAATGCATCGCATCAATAAATCACATTTATTTTTGCTTTTAGAATTGTAATCCTTACATTTTGACACTGCCCTTTCAATCTGGGAATCCCATTGCTGTCCCTGTGGACTGCCCAGGGTGGGCAGGGCAGCTGGCACAGCTCAGGAGGAGAGAGCTGGCGTTGGGTTAGCATTGCCTGCTGTGCTCCTGTCTGTGTGTTGGATGCAGATTAACGCCGTGAACGTAGATTTAGCTGGTCAAATCCAAGCCAAAAGTGAAAGCCTGTGTCCAGGTTAGCCTGGTGTGTGTTAGTTAATCCCCACTTAATCTATGTTTCTAATCCAAGTGAACACTTTAAAGGTACTGCAGCCCAGCAGGGGGTATTGCAAGCTCCCTTTCTGTCAGCGCTGCAGGGATGTGCTCCTTGGTTTGCCCTGGTTTTCCCTTTGGGGTGTCGAGACAGGGTCTGAGCCAGATCCCAGCTGGCTGTGCAGGTGATCCTGGGAGGTGTATGGAATTCTACAGCAGATGGAGAGATGGGACAGTGTCTGATTGCAGTGGGTGTCAGCATATGGGAGAGGGGCTGCACTGCTGCCAAAAGGCTGAAGTTTGTGTCTCATGTACTTGCTACCGTTCCAGCTGGGGCAGTAGGACCTTCCCCCTTCCCCAGCTGCAGTCACATGCAGGCAGCCTGGCACCCCTCATCCTCCCAGGTGCCCATGCTTGTGTTTTCTGGGAGTGTGAGCTGTGATGGAGACACCTCCGCTTTTCCCAGTCATTAAAACAGCTCAGGAGCTGGCAGACTTTTCAGAGCTTCAGAGAAATCGTGCCAATTGCATAACTGGGTAGTGGTTGCTTAGCTCCCCATGCTGCTCAGTGTGCCTGACCCTCATGTTCTCCCAGAGCTCAGGCAGTTTCCACCCTGCTCTGCTTATCCTTCCCATCCAGGGCTGCTCCCCAGCAGTGCACCCCAATCTCCCAGGGGGTACCTCATGCAACTGCCTGGTGCCAGCAGTCAGGAGAAGCAATTGTGATTCTAAGAGTTGGAGAGGGCATTTTCTGTGTGTTTGGGTTTTTTTCCCTTCCTAAATTTACCTCTGGAATGGTGTTTTGTGTCTCAGTGGTGAAAAGCAATAACAGATCATTGGAAGAAATCAGCCTTTGCTTGGCCTTTAGTGAGCAAGGCCAGATTGGATGGGGCTTGGAGCACCCTGGTCTAGTGGAAGGTGTCCCTGCCCATGGTTGGGGGTGGGGGACAAGATGATCTTTAAGGTCCCTTTAGGGTCTCAAACCATTCTATGACATGATGATTCTAAACTGATTTATGTTTGCAGTGGTTTAGCATCAGGCCAGGGTGTTGCTGCCTTCTTTATTTTCTTTAAATTAGTGTGCTGCAATAAAAAGGAGCAATATGGCAAAGAAAGCAGAAAAATTTTATTTTGGAGTATAATTCAGAGTGTGGCTCCTCATTCTTGATGAGGTGTGGGGCCCCTTGCTAGCTCTCTTCAAAAAGGCAGAGTTTACATGAACCAGGGACTAAATCTGGCTCCTGCTGAAGCAAAAGGAAAGATTGCTGCTGCTTTAATGAGTTTTGGATCTGGCCTAGAATTAGGAAAAACTCTCAAGAAAAAAATCCAGTCACTACATTTGGGAAAAATGTAGATGGGTCATGTTTACTTTGTGGGTTTTTTACCTTCCATTAAGAATGAGAGAGTGCTTCTAAGAGCTTTACCCTTCGTTGCTGTGAACAACCTCAGTGTTGTGGGGGGCTGTAAAAGTGTGCTGGCTCACATCAACAGGGAACGTGTTAGACCAAGGAAATGGAACTTTGAGCACCAAGTATGTGACCCAGTGCTCCCTCCAAGGAGGAGACCCCGCTGGAATGCCGAGCTGGCTCCCAGAGCAGAGGACCCTGCTGCTCCTGGGGCACATGAAGCTGTTACAGCGGCACTTGTGGGGCTCTGCCAAGGAACCCTTTACACTGGAAAGGTTTCAGTGTCTCACTTTGCAGGAGATGCTTTGATGGTGACTAAGGAAAAAGAAGAAAGGCCAAGCTCTGTGAAAAAGCAGCAAACAAAAAGCAAAGGCAGATGTGTCCAGGCAGAGATCTAGTTTGGAGTCATTGTGCTGATGGAATTTGATTCTTTGATGCCTTGGGTCATGTCTTCCTCCTATTTTCAATCTCTAAATCAGCTTGCAAAGAAAAGTGGTTATGATGGATATTTGTTATGTTACTGCTGGAATAAGGAAATAGTGTTGTAGGTTGTCAGCGGGTTTCTTTCTTTTTCAATCCTTTTTTAATCTGGTTTCCTAAGAAACAAGATTTGTGTGACTGTGCTCTCTGCCTGTTTGTACCTAACAACCTTTGCATGGAGGGCTGTTCTCTACCAAGTCTCAGTGATGGGGAGAAATTCCTTCCAAGTTTGGGAAAGCAGTGGCTGAACAAAGTGCTGCTGCTGAAAAGGTGGCCAGCAGCAAACCTTGAACTTTCCAGCCCCTGGAGAATCCACTCTGGTTGCCATCCAGGCAGGAAGGGAAGGCACAGCTCCTGTGTTTCCCATCCTCTTGCTCACATAACAGCTGCTGAACCACTGCCAGCTGTGCTCCGGAGTGGTGAGGACCAGGAAAGGGATCTCTGGCTTTCTGTAACAGCCCATGTTGTTCAGCTGAGGGGTTTTGAGGGGCTGGGTCACCCAGGGTAAAAGCAGGATCCTCTGGGAGACAGCTGGAAGCAGATGAGCTTGGCTGTTCAGGAGGACATCCCTGCTGTGGTGGCACAGTGTGGATGGGGCACAGCCTGCCAAGGGAATTGTGCTGCCCGTGGGACAAAAGGTGACAAATGCAGGAGCAGGATTTTAGGGCTATGGCAACTAAGCCTGTGTGATTTAGGATTTTCTTTCAGTTCATAACGCTCCTCTCCCCCAGCAGAACTTCCCTCTCAGCCACTTCCTCTGAGGGATGTCATTGTGAGGCAGGACAGGTGAGGAAGGGCTGGGAATGCTCTCTGGTCTGCTCAGCATTCCCAGATCGTGCTCTCATGGTCTAGCAGAGGATTTAGGTGGGTAATAGCAACCTTGGAGTAGCATCCCACTCCCCAGGGAGCTGCAGGTAGGGACTGTGCACAGGGCTCCTGCCCCTGCAATGCAGGTCCCTCTGTTAGCAAATAGAATGACATCCTAAGTGCTGTGAGAGGATCACAAAGGACAGGTGATAAGTTCCCTTGGCTCAATCATTTTGACACCCTTCCCTCCCAAAAATAATGGCCATTTTGTGGTTGTCATTACCAGCAGCCTGTGGTCCCAGTGTTGTGAAAGCTGCTGTGCCCCAGTCATCCCTTCTCTCTGTAGACCTGGGATCTCCTTTCCCTCAGGCAGCTTCCCCGTGGTTTCCAGCTCTAAGGTTGACAGGAGGAGAGCAGTAAACTTTAAGATAATAAACATATATCAAAGAAAAGTACACAGTTCCTGGTGCCTCTCAAAGGGAAATGTCAAGCCCCGTGTCCACATGTGAATAGTCGGAAGGAAGATGTTTGCAAGGGCATGTGTGGAGGAAATCTCCAGGCTCCCTCTTTTCCTGAGGAGGCTGAAGCCTATGCAAAGGGAAAATCCCTCAGCTTGGCTCTGAGCTGGTTCTTTATCAGAAAGGCATTATCTGGGTAATTAGCTCTGCCTGTGAGTACAAATGTCTTTGGCTCTGTCATGCGTGTGAGCCCAGAAGGAGAGGTTTGCTGAAGCATCCCTGAGTTGCTCCCATTACAGAGAGCCACAATTCAGGAGGAAGCCTCGTCCTGCCAGCTCACTGTAATTAAAGGAAGGCTTCACAGCCTCGTGCTCTCCTCTCTGCTCTTGTGATAATTAAGTGGCTCTGTTGCATGAGGAACTTTTTTTACATTTGTAAGCACAGTGGGACAGGTCCTCTCTTGTGCTGCAGTCCTGCTTGTGCAGCAGCAGGGACTGGTGCTTTGTCCTGGTGCTTCTCCTCCAGCAGTCATGGTGGTTTACACTCAGCTCACCTACAATATAGTAATCCCCCTTGTAGCATCCTTCAAGGAGTTTGGGTGATGGCAGTAGCTCTTCTTCCCTCCATTTCTGTCCCTGAGAGCAATTCTTGTCTTTGCTGTTGGTCCTCTCTGCACCTTCCTGCTCCCTCCAGCCCCTCCCAGAGCCTGTCCTGGGAAGGACTAACCTGATGTGGGCATGGCTGGTGGCAACACTTCAGCTCCTCAGGCTGAGTCCCCCAAGCACTGATGAAACTTAGGAGGTTTCAGAAGCAAATTGCATCTTCTAGTTTTTCCTAAAGCTCCTTGCCAGAAGGCAGGGAGGACCCAAGGTGGAATTGGAGCAAGGAGAGCCTTCTCCTCCTGGCTTGGCAGTGGTTGAAAGAGAAATGGATGTACCAATTCCTTTGATTTTTCTCATAAATTTTCATTATGGAGAGATAAAAGTAGGGAGAGTAGGAAGTCCTCCGGGCTTGGGCCTGGCCGTATTTGGAGGTGGATGAGCACATCTTGGATCCTCTTTCAGCAGACCATGAATCATCTGGCTCGATGTTGGACACAGTGCTAAGCAAAAGATAAGCACTTTTGAGTCTGTCTCTCAACACCATCATTTCCAACAGTTGGCTGGGAGCTGTCAGGCAGGATTGAGAACTACACAGTGTCTCTTCTCAATTACACGGGTGCAAATCCAGAGGATTTCACTGGATCAGTACCAAAACCAACAATCCTTTCAGCGAGCCATGAACCTGGCTGCAGCAAGAGCACTGATGGGACGTGGGGATCCCAGGGCATGTGGTGGCATCACTGCCAGGAAAAACAGCTCAGGAAGGAGCTCCCCGAAATGGTTTCGGTGACCTGTCCCCCGTATATGTGTTAAAAACAGGTAGTGTGCAGAGAGTCTGCCTCTGTGGTATTAGTGCAAAATTCCTTGGCATTTGACTGTGTCCTGCAGGAGTCCTTGGTTAATTATATTTAGCTAGGATCACTCCAATGTGAATTACAGATTTGGAAGTTTAATTAATAGAAGTAACTGCTCGTTCTAGGGGAAGGAGCGAGTGACCATCCCAGCTTCTGCAAGCATAGGTTGTTTTCCTAAGCAAATTATACCATGAGCTGCTTTCTCATGAAATATTTATCTGCTGGGCCACTCAGGGCTGTTGGAGTGGCCCTCCAAAAAGGTTATTAACGCACAGAGCAGATGGAGGCACAGAGCCTGTTTATTAAATTCAGATTGCCTTTTGCCACTATGCTAATGCCAACTGGATGGCAGAAGATTGCTCTGACCCCCTCCCACCCCTCAGCTGCCCAGGTTCACAGCAGTGCCAGCATCTGAGTGGGTATGAGAAGGGAGGGAAGCCTTTGGCAAAATCCTGTTTCCCTCCCTGTGCCTTGGTTGTGCTCCTGCCCAGAGCTGTCCTCGCTGTGTCTGGTGGTGCAGGGGTGGATGCCTACCAAGTACCTTGTCCATGGACTTGGATGTGGTGCTGGATCACACTGCACTGCTCTGTATCACTCTGGCAGCATGGAAGGGGTTTGTGGGGCAAAAAATAGTCACTGGCAGTGCAAAGGGCCTTCCCAGGCTGTGTCCTCACCCTGTTCCAGGTCTGAGGTGGAGGTTTACAAGGGTGTTGGCTTTATGGCTGTGACACTCCAGCTCTTTTGCTTCCTAGGCCGCCTGGCAAAGCAAAACATAAAGTGGAGCAGCCTTGAGGTTGCTCTGACCTGCAGCATGGCCATAATGTCATCCAAAACAGCAGGTACATGAAGTTTGGCTAAAGGAACCTACATCTTCCCTCAAGCTCCTGTCCCAAATGCAGACATTTGGCTCCATTTATTTTGTCTCATTGAAAATCAATCAAAATCATCTAATTTTTCATGGGGAAAAATGAATTAAGCAAATGGTTAGCAGTGCCTTTAGGAAAGCCTGGGTCATTGTTTGTCTGTTGTGGCCACCACTAACCAGGACACATCTCCTCTAGGCTGAAGAGCCTGAGCCAGTCCCTGGTGCCCTGCAGACTCCCAGGTTGCAGCAACGTGCGCTTTGGCTCTTGTTCAGTTTTAACACTGCTTTTTCTTCTTCCTTAGGCTATGAAAGTCCTCTCCAAAAAGAAGCTCTTGAAGCAGTATGGATTTCCACGTGGGTATCTCACATTTAGAGATCTGCCTGTTGTCCTCAGCCAGACAAATCACTGTAGAAACATTGTCTGCAAGGAGTGCAGAACTTGGCCTCATCTGAAAGCTGCCCATGTAGTCTGGGCTAGTTAAAATGCACTGGCAGTGAAGGGGCAGGTACAACCACAGGGAGATTCAATGCACTCAGTAATTAGGGTCCTGGTTCTGGTTTTTGTGAGTCTCAAGTGGTAGTTCTTCCCATGGTCACCATCTATGAAGTCTAATTAAAGGCTGGAAGTTAGGCAGGGTAGTCCCCCACCTTCCAGAGGCTCTTCTACCCCCTGGGATAGACCTGGCTGGGCCATGGGACCTCCCAGAAAAGGCTGGGAAGCTGGGAGGACCTGGTCTGAATGAGGCTTGGAAATCTCAGTTCCAGGTGGGAGAATGCTTTGGGATGAGAGCAAGGTGATGAGATCTTCCAGAATATCTGGAAGTATCTGCAGAGGGGGCAGTGGCTGCTCATCCTGCTGACAAATGAGTTCTTCACTGTGTTGTCACACTTGCAGGTCGGCCTCCTCCCAGAGGGTCGAAAGCATCCTCTGGAGAGCAGCCCAAGCCCATGGCACCTCTGGACAGAGTCTACCAGGAAATAGCCATCCTAAAGAAGCTGGACCATGTCAACATTGTTAAGCTGATAGAGGTGAGTAGCTGCTCCACCCTAAGCTATGCTGAAACAAGTCTGGTTTGTATTGCAACAAGAGGATCTTTCTTCAACTGCTCCTACTTCAGCCAAAATTGGTTTAAAATAGTTCCTCAGGAATTTAGGCTGGTGATTCCAAGCAGGATCATACCAGTCATGTAGGACAAACTGACACACTTACCCTGGGCTGTGGGCTTGTGCCCAGGAGAAGGCAGCTTGTTGTGCTGGTGGAAATAGCAGCAAGTTTTGGTCACTGAAACTGGTGTGCAGACAAGCCTGAGAAGGTGCACAAGTGCAAGGCTTTGGTGCCTTTTTCATTATTGACTGAGGTCAGGTTAGGACAAGCAGTGCCTTTATTGGTAGGCTGTTTCTCCAGGCAGAAACCCAGATTTTTCTGGAGACAGGAAAATCTGTGTCCTTCAATGCCTCTCTCTCTGCAGGACTCTCTAAATATTAGTCTGAGTTGTTCTCAGTGCTCTGCAGCTCAGCACAGTGTACGGGGAGCAGTAAAATGTTACTCGATTAAAAATCTCTTATTTTTCCTGCTGTTTTTCTCTTTCCCTTCCCCTTATTTCTCTGTTATCAATCACAGGTCCTTGATGATCCTGCAGAGGACAATTTGTACATGGGTATGTGAGTCTCATATACTATAACAGTGCCATCTGGGCTTAGACCTAGTGATGCAAGTGACACCTGCCAGGGCTTGGGGTCAATATGGGAGGAAATTTGTACCAACTTCAGCAGACTTATTTTTTTCTGCACAGTTTAAATGCCTGTAAGTGGAGCTGGGATGGACAGGCCCCGTGCAGGAGGGTGAGGCAGCCTTGTGTGAGCACTGCTGTGCACATCTCCTTGCCTTGGGGACACTGGAAAGACCTGGCAGCTGCTCTGCCCTCCCCTGTCTGTATGTTGGTTCCAGTCCTAGAGCCAGGGAAGAAGAGGAGGGGCAGGATGGTTTCTCATCTTCCTGCTGTGAGGTTGGTCTCTCCACATTCCTGTAGGCTGTGGGTGGTGACAGTGACTCTGGAGAGCAGTGTTGTCTCGGGGTGTCCCCTGTGACCCCTGCAGAGACACTGACCACCCTACTGAGCCTCAGGACCTCCTAAACGAGCAGCACTCCTGCCTTGGGCCTCTGAGCCCAGGCCCTGCTGTGGGGTGGTCAGATGGGCTGACTAGGCATTTGTGTAGAAGGTAAGGGATTTCCACCCATTTTCTCTTCCTTTCCCCAGACTCTGGAAGTGGCAGTCACAGCCTAACCCCCATTTGGGCAAAACATGGAGGGACAGGCCCAGGAGGCACTGAGGTGCCCTCTGAGAAGGGCCAGAGGAGGGGATGGTCAACTCTTTTACATCTCTGCCTCCCTGTAACATTTCTGGATGACGCAAATTCAAAGGCTGCTCCTCATGAAATAATTATGGGACGCTTTTGAAGCTGCTGTGAAGGAGGACTCTGCCTAGCAAATGAGGCAGTTGGCCTTTGAAAGGCCACTTTTCCCTGTAGGCTGAAGCTCCAGTAGCATCTGGCAGCATCACAAAGGGCTGGCAAGGCAGAGGCAGGTGTGCTGGGGGCATGGCTGAGACTGGGGTTTAAAGGCCTGGGCTCCTGGGGATGGAGGGAAGGGCAGAGATAAGGCAGCAAACATTTTTGTTGAATGAATATAAATGCATGAGGAGGCTGAGAAAGCTGCAGAGGGAGAAAAACGCCAAAGGTAACCCAAACTCTCCCTGAGGAGCAAGAGAACAGTCCCAGCAACAGCAGCAGGACAGGTGGGGAATCTCTTGGTCCCAGCCAGCCCTGGGAAGGCTGTGCTGGTCCCTAGGTGGTGAGCCTTAGCCATGTCCCTGTTGTCCACCCCTTTGCTCTGCCTGGGATCCCATGAATGGTTCAGGCAAACCAAGTTCCTGCCTCTGCAGTTCCCTCAGCAGAAGGGGAAGCTGTGGGTGCTCAGCACTGCTCAGGATTGAGCCTCCTGCAAGAGGGCTCCTCCCTCCTGCTGCTGACCCAGCTGATGAGAACTGCTCCTTCCTCCTTCCAGAGATGCCCCCCACTGTGAAGCAGATCTAGAGGAAGTGGTTTTTGCTCTTTGCTAATGATTGTTGGTATCAAACACTCCTGTGAGCACTCGCTGCCTGGGCACTGGGAGGGAATCTGGGATGGAGGTGTCCATAGGCACAGAGCAGCCTGCAAAGGTACAGGATGGTTGAATAATGAAATGCTGCCACAGGCTGCAGCTTCTTCTGCAGCCTGGAGGGCAACATGAGCCAGTGCAGGCTGCCCTGTTGTGTTTGTGTCTTCAGAGGTCCTAACACCCCACTGCTTTGGGAAGGAAATCTGATTCTTGGAAGGTGCAAGAAATCCCTTAGTAATTCCTGAGTAAAGAGCTCTCCCACTCTAGGTAAAGGCAGATCCTTCTCCTGTTTGTGCAACAGGTCAGAGCAGGATCAGGAAACCACATTGCCACTAACCCCCTAAACAGACACACAAACTCCAGTGCTCTGCAAACCTCAGCTCACACCAACAAATCCTCTCCGGTTGCTCCTGCCAGGGAGTGTTTGCCTCTGCCAGACCTGTAGCTGTGCTGCTGATTGACACAGCAGAAATGGAGCAACATGTTCTTACAGCATTTTATTTGGTATCAGCAATTTAGCAGAAATATCACACCAAGCATCCTTCCTGAAGGTACTGAATGCAACAGGGCTCAAATCAGCAAGGGCTGACACCAGGAGCAGCAGCAGCAGCGAGGCTGATAAATTAGCACCCGCTGTCTCCCTGTGCAGAGCTGGCAGGAAGTGGGATATTTGTCTGTGCCCACGAGATGAATGTTTTCATTTTGCATCCTCTGGTGTCCTTGTCATGGCTGAGGGAAGAGAAATGCGTGGAGGGAAATTGATTTTGTAGGTATAGGAATGGATGTGTTTTTGTAGGTGATGAATAACGAATAGGCCCAGTCCGCTCTTTTCATTCATTCATGGTTTGTTTCTTTTTCTTGCAGTGTTTGACCTCATGAGGAAAGGGTAAGTAGCCCTTTTGGGATGCTTTTTGTTGAAATTATTGGTGTTCATCATTAGCTTCCCAGGTGAAATGGATGTTTGGTATGTCCAGTGGGACAAACCTCTGTTTGCAGGGGAGGCAAACCCAAGTGTAGTTGCCTTTGCACTGCTACAGCCTGCAATGATGTGCTGAATCATAACGGGCTGGGGGGACGTGTCCTGGTGTCTGATCCACAAAACAAGTTTGATGCCAATTCCCCATCAGGTGCCTGGAAGAAAAGGCTTTAACAGGAATACTGTGCTGGGGTACCAGCCACGCCACGGCTTCCCCTGGCACAAGGGTGTGTGGTTGCATTCAAGATTTACTTGCCACCCACTGCCTCATCTTACCCCCAGCACTGACCTGTTGTGGGGGGCTGTTCTGTGGACACATTTTTCCATAGCAGGAGAAGTGAAGTGATGAGGTGGTGGGAGGCTCCTCGCTGCTTTTTTTGCTACACCTGCACTGATTCTGCAGCTCTGCAGAGTCTGAGCAAAGTCAGGAGAGCTGTGCCTGGGATAGGGGGACATTCCCAAAGGGCTTGTTTTTCTCTTATAAGAAAAGCACAACTGAGGTTGCAGGCTGCCTGCTCCAGTGAGTTTGCTGCTGAGAAGCTCCCCAGTCTCCCTGGTGACCAGGCTGATGCCCATCCTGTAGGAGAGGGAGCTCCTGTAAACAGTGGTGTCCAGGGAACGTGCCACTCAGCTGAGAGCAGCCTGGCTGCCTCCAGCAGAAGGCAATTAGACTCCATTAGTGGCTCGGCCAGTCCTGCACTCACATCATTTCTCCCTGGTTTCAGCAACAGAAAAATGTGTGTGAACAGAGGGGGAAGGCAGTGGCAGGAGAATGCAAATGGGAGATGAAGGTCATCAATCAAACAGGCAGTGAGGGAGAACTGCTGCAGGAAGGATTTGCTGAGGAAAGAGCTCAGAGCCTGGGTTTGGTAACAGGCCATTCCCTGCCAGGGTTTGGCTTGCCAGGACAGTGTCTCAGGAGCACTCAAATGCAGCTCAAGTCAGTGGGCACACATCCAAATGCAAGGTCAAGCTGCCCAGCACAAGCAGGATTAACCCCCAGTGCAGTGAAGTCCTTAGCTCCTGCTGTTCATCCTCTGGGGAACTGAAGATTCTGCTTAGCTCTTGCAGCCTCTTTGCCCTCAGCTTTCAGCAGGCACAGTCAGGAAAGGGGCTTTTAGAGGAGACTGTGCATCCCTCAGCAGTGGTGGCACACAAAGGGAAGGAGAGGAGAAGCTGACCAGATAACCTTGGCTGTTCAGGGCTGAATGGCTCAGTTCTGGTGGTGGCTGAACCCTGAACAGCTAAATAGGTTTTCAAAGCAGTTTAGCACAATGCACTGAAAATATTCCCACTTAACCTTTGAGCCATTGGTTCCTGTCTAGATTCTGCCTTGGTGTAGAGTAGCTGCACACTGATGTTGCTCCAGGACTGAGCCCCAGCAGGTATGACATTGAGTACACACCATGGACCCACTGTCCCCACTGCTGCCTGAGACCTCCTGGTGATGCTGGTGCTCACAGCCAGGAGCAGCTTTAGCAGGAAACTGAAGGCCAGGTCCAATTTTGTTCTTTTCCCTTTAGAACTCTCAGGGAACAGTGTTTGGCTTATTTTGTGCTGACATCAGCAGTTAATCCTGATGATGATGATGATGATGATGATGAGGGCCTTGTGGCCCATGCTGGCTCAGGGACTATGCAAAGCCCCCTATGACTGCTATCCAAGCTCATTTACCAAGACATCACCACTTCCAGAAAGGGTGGCCACGTCTCTGTCCTGTGTCACAGCACCCAGAACCTCCTGGGAGCCTGGCCCTCAACGCTGGGACATGGTGATGGAGAACATACTCCTCCAGCAAGGATTGACACTGCCACTCTGCAGAGTACTTAGCTGCTCTCCCTCTTCCCACCAGGCCTGTCATGGAGGTGCCCAGTGAGCAGCCCTTCAGCGAGGAGCAGGCTCGGCTCTACTTCCGAGACATCGTCCTGGGCATCGAGTACTGTGAGTACCCAGCTCTGGCAGGGCTTTGCAGAGCTCGTGCCTCGCCTCCTGTGGAGCTGGGGAGGAGCATCTCGACTCTGGTGGGCTCTCAGATGAGGCAGCAAGGTTCTCTCTGGTAGCATGTGTCGGGTTTGCAGCTCCTAAATCTCTTTGGTTGGATGGGCCCTTGTGGGTTAATAACTGAACAATCAGGAAAGCTGTAATACAGCTTTCACAGTGGAGAAAAGTCACATATGCAGTTAAATAGAAATCCGTAATGGGGGCTGAGTTGTTCAATATATTCCTAATACCAGAAAATGGGTAGAGGACAATAAGAGATTGATGATGACACTGAGTTATTCAGGGTAGTTGTTGTTAGAACTGACTGCAAAGACTGGCAGGAAAATACCATTATAGCAAGTGATGGCATGATAAAATGACAGATAAAAATTCATGTTACTGACTGCAGGGTAATGCATGAGGGGGAGAAACAACACTAAAAATACATACAACGTGATGGGCTCTAAATTATCTGTTCTCACTCAGGCTTTATTCTGGATATCTCTCTTGAAAATGCCAGCCCATTACTTAGTGACATTCAACAAAGATAACAAGATTTGGGGAATTACTGGGAATGAAATAGAGAAGAAAAGAGAAATTGTCATTATACAATTATTTGGTTCTCTAAGAGCTCTTAGGTACAGGCAAGGAGTGTCCTGGATATTTTGTGCAACTCGGCACAGCCTGTCTTAGAAACAGCTCTCTAGAACTGAAAAATGCCCAAGAAAGGTGATTTGGGATGGTCTTGGAACATCTTATCTACAGTGATAAGACAAAAGCTCTTCAGAATAAAAAACTGTCATGGGGAGGGGTGATATTACAGAGGCTTATATAAAATCCTAAATGTCAGAGAAGCAATGAACAGGGAATGAATCTTCTCTGTCTCTAAAAACACAACAGCTAAAGGGTAGGAAACAAAATAATCAGGCAGCCAGTTTAAACCAGGAGGAATTGCTGCCCTGGCTTCCACCACCCAGGGAGAACAAGTCTCTGAGCACGACAGGTGGTTTGCAGTGCCCCAGTCCATCCCCACACTGAAATGCAACACCACCTCATCTTTCATCTGAAACCAGTGGGTGGCAATAAACTCAGTGTTTGCAAGTCTGACAGTCCAGAAGCTTCCAGGTGGTGCCAAAATCAGTCAGATCCCCCCAGAAAGTTGGTGCAAGTTTATATGTGAATGTGAAGCTCAAGACTGTCTTTGAGTGTAGAGTTTGCAGGGCGAAGAGGCAGCTTTTTATATTCTCATCAGCATTCATATTGTAGCAGAGCCTGTGTGCCTCAGCTGGGAGATCCAAGCTCTGCTGTGCTGGATGCTGCTGGAACAGTTCCTCCTCAGAGGAAACTTTGAGTTTAGAAGATGGGGGGGAGGGAAGCAAAGTGTGGGTAGTCTTAGAGACAGTGGAACTCAGCAATAAATTGCAAGATGCCCAAACAGTGTGAGCAACAGGAACAATAGGATGCTTTATTTTGCTCCATTGAGTAACCACTTATTTTATTAGTGAATAAAAGTTAAAAATGGTGTTCTCTCTGAACTGCTGGGTAAATGCATGGCAATTATTATACAATTAAGAGGAAAAGTGCACCGTTTGTGCATGCTGAAGGAAAAGTGTTGCCAGGCAATCCAGAGATTGCAAAGTAATTTTAATGTAAGCATACATAATGGTTATGTAATTTGGGAGGCTCAATAACCATGCAGCTGCTTGAAGCTCACAGTCATCACGGCAGCAAATGCACCATTGCTGGTTGGGGTTTATTAGATTAGGAGTTGCAAACTGGATTCCTGTTGGAGCCTTCAAGGCATCACTCCAGGCCAGTGCTAATGGTGAGCAGAAGGGGCTGCAGGAGCTGAGCTGATGAGAGGTGTGGGCTGAGCTTTTAAATTACCAGTGGTGGCCCTTGGTCCATGGCTGCTGTTTGTCCATGGGGACCAAACTCCCTGGTTATTCATGCTGTTTGCCTGGGGTGGAGGTCTCCTGCCAGAGGGCTGGCTGTGGGGGGATGTTTGGAGAGGGGCAGGGGTGCAGGTGAGGAGAGCAGGAGCATCCCATGCTGGGTGGGAGGCCTGGCTTAGGGGTGGTGGGAGGCAGGGACAGTGCCCTGGGGAGAGCCAGGACCTCCCTCATCCAATGGCTCGGGGCTGCCTCACTTTGCCAACTGATTTTGACTGGATTTCTGGGTGCAGTACCTTTATTACCAGGAGTGCACCTTGATACTCACAGTCCAAGCTTTGTCCACTAAGCAGGGAAGAAACAGAGGACACAGAAGAAACAGAGACAAGGTCTGAGAGCTGGGGAGATCTCCCATGGTAGAGTGTCCCTTCCTCTGGCCCCTGAACTGCTGGGAATGTGTTTTGAGCTTAAGTGTGGTAATATCACTGATTCACAGGTTCTGTTTTAGTATAGCTGTCTTAGTCCTGGGCTCTGTGGTGGGGACTGTGTCAGGAATTGTTTAAGCACATGAAAACTTTTATTGGGTTCCTGGTGAACTGGGCCATGCAAAGGAAAGTGCTTTTCGCTCCCGTTTCCAGGAGTTCCCCAGTGCTGCTGGCACTGCACACCCCGCAGAGGAGCTGGGGCAGCCTCTGCATGTGTAAGTACCACTGAAGAGGTAATTCCAGAGTGTGCTCAAGTGCTTTGGATGGGAAAGTTCTGCTGGATTATTTGTGTCATTAACTACAGCGTGTTCTTAAGTGTCTCTGTGAATTAGAGATATGTGCAATTACCTCCCTTTCCACTTGTAACTCCCTTCTCGTAGTGCTTGGCTGGGGTTATTTAAGCTTCAGTCTCCTCTTTAGTAAGGCAAACATTGCTTTGCCAGTGATACTGAGCAGAAATAAATGTGCTGGATAGCAAAAAGTCTCCGAGGGAGAAACATACTCCCATCAAAGAGAGATATGCCAGGCTTGTATTCCAGTTTGATTTTAGGACTGGGACATGAGTATTTTCATTTAGTAAGAGCCTGAGTAAGGAATAAGAGTAAGCAAATGGAAGGGCTGTCTGAGCAGGTGGCCTGGCTGTGACACTGGCCAGGAGCAGCCACTTAGCACAGAACAAGCACGCAAGTGTGACCCTGGGGAAAACCCTGCTGACTGGCACAGTCAGGATGAAGCACAGCCACTGTCCCTGCTGCTGTGGAGCTGCAGGCTCAGTGTTCAGGTCATGAGAAGCTAAAACAGTTGCTCTGAGTGTGGCTGAGGAAGAAAACCCATTATTTCCTTCATTCTCTGTAGAAAGCCCACAATTTCCCTCCTGTGACTGCATCTAGGGGATCCAAGGGTGGTGGCTCTGGCCCCGTCTGCAGAGGAATGCTTGTCTCATCGGAGCTATTGGGTTGAAGAGAGGGTCATGGCCTGCAGCTAAAGCCACTGGAACATGACCCTTGCAGCAGCAGTTCCCTGCAGGGCACCTCTGGGAATGCCTGCAGTGCCCAGCAGGACCTCCTGCCCGCTGAGCCTGGAGCCAGAACCAAGTGCCTGATGTGCAGATCAAAGCTGGCTTTTCTGAGATAAGACTTAATCTACTTGGTCATCAATATGTGAGTATAATTTCCTTTATCTGAAAAAGAAATTTAAGCAAATAAATCAGCAGCTGAGTCAACACAGGCTTGTCTCTTCTGAAGATCTACAGCAATGTAAGCCCAGGGTGGGTGTGCTGAAGCATCAGTGGTGTGGAAGGGTTTGGTCTGGTTTGACCCTTGGCAGGGGTGAGTTCCTCAGGTTGGTGTGGGTCAGCAGAGCTGGGACATCAGCCTGTGGTGGAGCTGCTGCTTGCCCTACTGTGATTCCCAGCAAGCTGCTTGGTCCATCTGTGCCTTCATTCCCATGTGGGAAATAGGGAACTGCCTCTTCTCTGCTCCTGCCTCTTGCCTCTATGAGTTCAGAGCTCCTCAAGCAGAGCATGCTGAGGTGAGGGCTACAACCGCAAGGTGCTGGGTGTTATAAATGACACCACCAGGCTGGTTTGTGTTTTATCATGTGCAGACAAGCTCTTTTTTAGATTATAAAAACCAAACAAAAAACCCTTTCATGAGCTGCAAGTGTTTCTGATGCTGATCGATAAGGACTTTGTACAAGAGTGAGAGTAATTAGCTGATGGAGCAGATCAGGGAGATGTGATGGACCCTCTTCAGAAAGATCAGGCACTTTGATTTTTGTTGTTGATGTTGTGATGTGATTGTGCTCGAGGTTAGAGGCTGCCCATGGCATGGACTGTGCAGGTTGTGTGGGCAGTACGTGCTGCACATGCCCTGCTCCCCACTTTCCTGTGGGCCCTTGGACACTGGCATGTGTGGAGCCATGGCAGGAAGCTCTGCTTGTCCCCTGTGACTGGTGATAAATGCTGTGCTCATGTGCTGGGGCACAAGTGCAGAAGGACAGCCTTTGGCCAGGTTCCCTCTCCTCCCTGTTCTCCCTCCTGACAGCATCCCACACCTACCCCTTCTGCCAGGAGCATGAAGCCCAGCTGGGTGCTGAAGATGGAGCACAAAGGGGAGCTTAAACAACATATCCCTGTGGCAGAGGCTTGGTGGGTGCAGCAAAACAGTGAGCAGAGCTGAGAACAGCAGAGCTGGGATCCTCACACAGCCCCTGCAGTGAGCTGAGCGTGGCAGGGAGGGTGTCCCCTTGCACAGCCACCACATCCCTGTCCCCAGCTCTTGCTTAGGGGGCACTGCAGATGAGTCCAGAGACTTTCCTTCAAAGAGCAGCCCTCTGTTTTGAGCTCTGGGTGGTGGTGCAGCAGTTTCCTTGGGAGGGTGTTAAATCATAGCCTTGCTACAGGGGCGATGTGAGAGTAATACTAAGCAGACTCTGCAGTAGCACCATATGGATTGCTTTTGCCCTTGAATGGGAATGGGATTCTGGTTTTAATCAAGGACAATTCTGCATCAGCCTCAGTAAACAGCAGAGTGTGTCAGTGCATTGCAAAGGTTTATATGCATAATTTTTAAATGAGCTTTTAACAAGTTGGTATTAACCTGCTGGAGCTCCAAGGTTTCCAGAGGGGATTTTAGTGAAAAGCACTGGGGAACATGGCCCTTTCCCAGGTGTTGCTCACACCCTGAGTGCTCTGAACCCTCTTCTGAGGTCATATCTCTCCACCACACACCATCAGCCTGCAGCAGGCTGTTCTTAGGTGATACTGCTCCATGCCCTAAATCAGGAGACAGACTAGACTTTTTGGCATGATTCCCTTGTTTCTGAGCACCCTGGGGCTTTAAGGATTGACTAAATCCAACTTCAGATATCCCTGCTCAGGCTTTCTAACACAACTTGTGATAAAATTTAGCATACAGGCCCTCACCTGCCCTGCCTGCTTTGTTCGTGGGATGGCTGGGAGGCTTAAAAACCCAAGTATTTCTAATGCATTTTGGGATCTTTGCCTGGATGATGCTACAGGAATCCATGAGATTGTTATCCAGATGCAGATAAGCCTGAAATACTGTTACCTTTCCACTGAAGTGAAGAATGGGTCTAATAAAACCAAATTTAATGGAGTGCTGCATAATCAGACTTTGTCCTAAGGGCTCTGTGATATCTTGTGGGATTTCATTTTCATTATGAAGAAGGTATTGATCTCTGCTTTGCATTGGGTCTGTCAGCACACCAAGTGCAGAGCATCTTGGAGCCCAGGGAGGACATTGCAGCGAGCTGCTCAGCTCTGCTCTGAGAGCAAAAAACCCTGTGCGGGTAAAACCAACGTGTGGAGCCATTTTGGCAGTTTTCTAAAGCAGCTTCAGTGAAGTGCTCAGTTTGGCCAGCTCAGCATCGATTCTAACCTTGACAGGGATGCAGACAGGTGCATTTGCACAGGAGTGAGTGGTTTGCAGCTGTTGGTGTCCCCTTTGCGTGTGGCCTGGGAGGGGACACCGATGGGGTCTGAGGGCAGTCTGGGCAGGGCTGAGGTCAGCTTGCTGTGGGACTCTTCCTGTACTGTCACAAGCCAAAACCCCAATGCCTTGCTTTGTTCAGTCTCTCTGAGCAGGACACAGAATAGCTGGAAGTTCCCTCGAAGGTATGGATTCAGCTTAGGGGTCCCAGTTCCTCATGAAGGGAACTAAGGGAAGGTCTTGTGTTGCTCTAAAAGAAGAATAATCCTTAAACTCTCATGGAGCAAGTTTGGCTGCAGTGGTACAGATCATTCCTTTGGCTATGTGTCTTTAAAGCACATTTAGGGGTTTTATTCAGAAAGTGCTTTTCCTTCTCTGCTGTGTCTGATGCAGCCCTGCTCCTGTTTGGGAGTGGCTGTATCACAATGTGTCCTTAATTCCAAGCACAGGACAAGCATTTTGTTTCTGGGGCCTCTGGTCCTGCCTTCTAGTGAAGCAGTTCTAGCAAAGATACCTTTCCTGCTTGCTGCTCTTACATCTCCAGAAGATGAAACTTGCTCCCAGATGCTTCAGGCTGGTGAAATTAGTGGGTTAATTTATGCTGTTGATTGTGTTAGAGTGACTGTGGCTGTCACCTGCTCCCCGTGGGGTGTCTCTGTGGGCTGAGTGCTCCTCCTGTGCCCATGTCCCTTCTGTGCAGTCATTAGCAGTCTGGAGGGTGTCATTAGTGACAGGCTTTTATTTCCCAGCTGCTTAGCTCTCCCTCTGGAGTTCTGCAGAGATAACACCATTGTTTCCTCCGTGTCTCGTGCTGGAAATGCAGATCTTGCTGGTTTAACAAGTACCTTTCCCACAAGGCAGCTCTGCCCCCAGGCTCCTTCCACAGTGTGTGACACTGGTGTGTGGCACTGTGGGCATGTCCTGCTGCTTGCCCAGGCAGCCTTTGCCCAGCCCTGCTGAATTAATTGATCCCTGCTCTTCTCCCTGCAATGTCTACCTGGCAAGAGGTCTGGATTGCAGCAGAAGCTGGTGGGCTGGAAAGTTTTTCAGGCTTGGTTGTGTTGGTGTCCTGCAGGTGGGCAGTCCTGCTTCCTTCCTGCAGCTCACAAACAGGCCAGGCTTTCTCTGTTGCCTTCAGGTGGACTTGGGCATGATTTTGAGGGAATCTTGTGCTCTGTGTTATACTGAACTGTACCAGTGGCAGGGCACAGCACAGGAGAGGGTAAAGCTGTGCATTCTGAAGCCTGTTTTGGAAAGCTGTGCAGGGGAGGAATGCCCATGGCAGGTGGCAGGCTGGGACTTTAAGAATTCTGTTTCTTCAGAGCAGAAAAGGGATTTCAGGTTGCCTTCATCAGGTTAGCAGCTCCACACCAAATCATTGCTTGGCAAATGTGAACACTTGCTCTTACAGTTTTTATAGCTGTGATGTTCATTTACCCCAGCTGGTGCTCAGTGCACAATCCCTGTCCTCCTCCCTTTATGGCTATTGCCTCTGCTCAAGGCAGCTGGGTAGGGAAGGGGATTTGGAGACAGCAGAAGTCTTTAGAGCCAGCTGGCACAGGATCTTTGTTACTGTCCCCCAGAGCAGCACAGTGTGTGTGCTGGACACTGCTCCCAGAACCACCACTCCCAACCTGCCCAGTCACTGCTCCTCTGCACCTGCCCCCTTCCCACCCCAGTTAGTTACTATTTGAACAGTGAGGTGTGCAGAAGTACCTGGGATGTGGCATTGCAGAGCCCTGGCACAGGCCAGGCTCACTCCTGAGAACTCCTCAGCCCCAAAGGCACCTCTGCTGATTTTCTCCTCTGAGCCACTGGGGACACACCGTTGCTGTCCCCAGCGCTCGTGTCAAGCACGTGGATGTTCTGGTCCAGGAACCCCAAATATTCATTAGCCCAATGAGCCACTATTTGATGGCTTGGATGTTTGCAAAAGATGTGTTTCTTAGTTCTTTGTTCAGCATTGATGTTGCTCTGTGCCCAGCACTGGCCAGGCCTGTGGGCTGCCAGCAGAGATGGGCATTGAGCAAACACGGGCCAGCTGGCAAACTGCCCTGGTGTTCCTCTGCTTCCTGACCCTGTGCAGAGCCAGGGAATGCATTTTGCAAAATAAATAGTTACACGGTGGGGAAAATGGTTTGTGGTTTTGTTTTGTTTGGGGTTTTTTTACTTTCCTGTGTGGAAGAAATAATAAAAAGGTGGAGTACCTGCTTGCCTCAGTTTTCACAGACTGAGCTCCAGGTATGTGCTCATATGTACACATACATTTGTGGCCTGTATGTTTTTTTAGAGGCTTTGGGAATCTTAGCCTTGTGGTAAGATAACAGACACCTGCCAGAAAGGCAGCTCATCATTTTCTGAAGGAAAACTTCACTTCCCTCTCACTTTTTTTTGCTCTCCTTCTATTACCATAATGAAATGTCAGCTTGCCACCAGCTTTGCTGCTGAGCAGATGTCTCCTCCTAATTACTGTTGTTGCAGGGCTTCAGTGTTTATCCTGACTGTCTAGCCAGGCTGTTACAGCATTAACTGGCTCACATCACAGCCTGGCCACACAGTTGCTGCACATCTGGAAGAGGATGAAAGTGCTGGTGCTCTCCAGCAAGTTTTTGTCTGTCTAGGAGTTGTCCTAGCAGAAAAGTGCAAGTGTGACTTTGCTTCCCCAAGCATGACCTGCTAGAAAGTTGGCTTGAAAAGTGCATAAAGTTAAGTGAAGTTTGTTCTTTTTTGGTCCTGACACACTAACTGGGGTTCTCTGTAGGGCAGGCTGCCCTTGTGGCAGTGTATTGACCAGGTTTGTAAAGCAGGAAAGGGTTAGACCAGCATTTTCCTCCACCCAATTGTGCATTTACTAGAAGATATGAAAAGAGCTCATGGGGAGTGATAAAAACAAAGCTGCTCTATTTTCAAGAAGGAAATGTGAAAGCGGTGGTTGGGGCTGGGGGAGGAGGGAGGCTGAGAGGTCCTGGTCCCATGGGAAGGGCAAAATTAGAGAATTTCCTCTCCTGTTCAGTAAAGTCTCTTGTGTTTTCTACAGTTCTGCTATTGGGGTCATTTTATGTTCTGAAAGTTGGGGTTTTTATTTTTAAAGCAGTTCTCCAAGTTCCTGAGATAACAGCCACTTTCCTAGAACTCTCTGCTTTACTTGGTGGCCTGGAAATGTCTTTCTTGCAACTGCACTATCACACAAGAGGGATTTTGTTGTTGTTGTTGTTGTTTTCAGTGTATCTCAACCTCCAAGCTTCTTTGCAAGGGTTTGTTTCATTTTTGGGCTCCATTGCAGAGCTTGCCTAGATAGAGAACACCTTTGCAGGGTGCTGGCACCAACCAGCTGGTGATTGCTGCAAGGCTGGAGCTCCATTCCATCTTTTGGGTTGGAAGTACCCACTGATTTCTGAGCTGCTGGCTGGACTTGGCACTCAGCTGCTTGTTGCCTGTTTCATTCTACCTATGGCTCTGCCTCTTTAGATTAGCTTTGCAGCAGTGCAGTTTCAAAATAAATAAATTAGAAATGAACCTCTTTATTTGGATCCCATAAACCTCTAGTACAGCAAGTTGTTGGTACGATAAGGCCAAGCAAATCCACAGGATTTGAGTGGTTTCCCTCTCCAGCAGCTCTGCTTGGTCCCACTGGTTCAGCTTTCTTGCCATAATTCCTGGAAGTTATTTCTGGGAGTTGTGTCCCAGTGAGGCACCAGTAAAGAAATGGGATTTCTAGGATGTTATGTTGCACCTCCAGCAGCAGCTTGGAGCGGGGTGCCTGAGCTTGCACCTCTATTTTCATTCTCCTGGAATGGTTTTCCCTGGGTGTGTTGGATGCCATGGCAGACCAGGCTCCTGTTTTGGTTTTTTTTCCAGTGCACTACCAGAAGATCATCCACCGGGACATCAAGCCTTCCAACTTGCTCCTGGGGGATGATGGGCATGTCAAAATCGCTGATTTTGGTGTCAGCAATCAGTTTGAAGGGAATGATGCCCAACTTTCCAGCACGGCAGGGACACCAGCCTTCATGGCACCAGAGGCCATCTCTCAGACTGGCAAAAGTTTCAGTGGAAAGGTAGGTCTTTGCCCCCAGCTGGTGTCTCCTGGACCCCCAGGCATGGCACAAAGGGCAGCACCACACCTGCCTCCTCTCGTGTTGCCCATCCAGGGATCATGGGGCAAATTAGTGTTGTTATTTAGTACAACTGCAGCTCTAATTCTGTCCAGTCCAGGCAGAACTCCCACTGGTGGTTCTGTGCAGTGGGCAGGCATTTTGCTGTGGATTCCTGCCCAGGCAGGAGCTGTTTCCCTGCCCAAAGGGAAAAGGAGGAAGCTCTTGATTCCCTTCCAAAATAATCAAGAGGCACAGGGGGCACCAAGGTCATATCTTGGTTGCCTAAAAGGGAGAGACACTGCCAAAAGTGATAATGCAGATGTGGGGATAGGGTTTAACCGGGATTTTTTTGCCTGGGAGACTTTTGAGGTTCAGCCCTGAATGGTGTAATTTCCTGTAAGAAGGGGCTGTTTTCTGGTCACAGTCCTGCCCAGCCAGGACAAGAGAGCAGTGCCTGGTGCAGCACAGCCCTCATTCCCCAGGTGTGCTACAGGGGCCTGCAGGAGCCCAACTTCAAAGAGACCCTGCACAGTGACACAGAATATGTTAAATCCATACAAATAGTGTTCTGTGAATCATGGGAAAATCCAGCTCGTTCAGATCATCTGTGTTTCATCTCCTTTACTGCCTGTCCATGCTTTCTTTCAGGCACTTGATGTCTGGGCCATGGGAATCACCCTGTACTGCTTTGTTTATGGCAAGGTAAGCTGGCTTTCAGCTGCTGGAGCCCTGCATGGCAGTGTCTGTCTGCCTGGCTTTTGAGTCATTCCTTTCCAAATAAAGGCAGATATTAGAAACAAAGACCTACCTTCTGCAAGCTCCCAAACCCCTCTGTGGATGAGAAGGGGCTGGCACTGATCTGTGGGAAGGATCATTTCCTGCATTGGTCCCTGTATGCAGGGACATTGTTCATGCTACAAACCCAGAGCAGCATCGACAGCACCAACAACAGTCTGTGGGGGGCGTTACCCACATTGCCTGTAATTAGAAATTTATTTAGAAATTCAGTGTTTAGAAATTTAGACAGAGCATGGAGAGAGGCATAGGATTGATCCCAAGCTGCTGCAGCACTTTAGCAAACCAGATTGCAGAAAGCTCTATCTGCCAGAGCTGAGTTGGGCCAGGCAGGGCCCTCTTTGGCAGAGCCAGCTCTGCAGTGCTGCCTTCTGCAAACTCCATGTCCTGTCATGGCTTTTCCCTCACCTGTGACCAGAAGCCCCTTTTTACACCCACGCTCTCCCAGGGTGAGCAGCACAGCAGGAATGTCACCTGAACCTCCTGGCCAAGCATGGCCCACTGCAGATCCCACCACACAGGCATCAGGTATCCAGCTCAGGGCTAAGAAGGGGCTGGGAAGATGGCAGAGGCAGTTTGTGGTCACCTGGCAGGCTGGATGGAGTAGGATATCCCAGTCCAGTTATGTATTCCCTAGATCCCTCTGCTGTTCTGCATTTATTTTTTAATAAGGAACAAATCAATTTATTCTGTGTGGGAAGATTTTATTTATTTCCATCTCTGTGTAAAATTGAGGGATTCCAGAGAGTGTACTTGTGTTACATGAATGACAAATGCCTGAGTTGTGCCAGGTTCTCTAACAACTGGAAAATCTCTTGTTTGTTTTACAGTGCCCTTTTATAGATGAATATATTCTGGGTCTTCATAACAGGATCAAGACCAAGCCTGTGGAGTTCCCAGAAGAGTGAGTAAACTTTACTCTGCTACTGTAAAATAAAGTTCAGGTTCCAGCATTATTCTCTGTGCAGCACAAATGCCAGTTGGTCACCATGGAGGGACAGGCATGGGTGGGTGAGGTGCTCTGTGTGGTGGCTTGGTGGTCACCAGTCCTTATCTTCAGATTGGGCCACTCCTCAGCATTTCCTCCATCTTCAGGCCTCTGGTGACTTTCTGTGGGTGATTAATTAGTTTCTTCCTGGTTGCTGTCACATGAAATAGCTAAGGCTGGACTCTTTGTTTTCCTTCCCAAATCAGCACAGTAGTCAGGCAAAGAATTTTTTACCTTCTTGACCCAACTGCTCATTCAAATAAAAATGTGGGGATAAAATGACTGCATTTCAAGCATGAAGAAATTAAAACTCTAATGAAAGGCACATCTGGTATTGGAGAGGAAGGGAGGGGTGTTGTCAGGCAGCCTGTGACACATGCAGGTATCCACCACCTATTGTATGACTTTTGTGAGGTGATCACTAATTTTGAGCCCTGGCTGATGGAGCCTGCACGGGACTCAGTGGAACACTCCTCCAAGGACCTGGGCCATGAGTTGGATGGCACCCACAGCCCCAGTGGTGGGTGTGGAGCAGCTCTGGCAGGGCCAGGTGACCAGGCTTCAGGCACTAGGAGCACAAAGGCTGCTCATGCTCCATTGCCGTGTTCCCACCAGTTGCTCTGCAGCTGGGGCAGGACTTTGTCTTGACAGCACTGCAGCAAGATGTTTGTGTTTCCCTGGCAGCCTTCTCCCCTTGCTTGGGTCCTGGCACAGCACCCCCCCTCTCTCAGCCACCCTGTATTTGGGTTAGCAGTCAGCTCACAAGTGACTGTTCCCATGTGCCTCTGCAGTAAGTGATTAACATTTCATGGGCTCACTGGGCTGTGCTAAGATCCTTTCCTTCATTCAGGCATTTCCTTCGACGATAATTGGGCTGCATGATTTATGTGGATTCCTCAGTGACCTGCTCTCCCAGCCTAAAAAAAGCTGTACCCCTAGTTAGGCTGTTGGGGCAGAGTGTTACTGGGTGCTGACAGCTGTCCAAACCACATCTCTTTGTTAGATAAAGGCAGCAACAGAGACGTACATAAAGCTGGAATGCACTGGAGTGGATCCACCCTGATCTCCCACAGAATTAGCACCTCTCTATAGTTAGGAGTATTTGGGTTTCAATTTATTTCACCATGGCTACAAAAGACACATTCCTGTTTGCAGACAGCCCATGGAAACTCACTGCCCATTTCCTGACAGCCTTTAGGACAGAGGGAGCTGGCTGTAGCAACATCACCATCCTGTCCCTTCCCTTAGAGACACTGGGATAAATATTTATTGCAGTGGAGTTCTCATTCATGTCACTGAGCCCTTGGTGTGACACGAGGTAAATGGGGTTAGCTCACACCCTGCTGATCCTGGCAGGACTCAGCAACAAGCTGGAGCAGTTTCTGTTTAGACATGTATTAAGATAATCAGGAGCTCTGTACATTCCCTCCTGGTGAAGTCCAGGACAGTGTTGTCTGACCTGTGGGCACCCTGTAAAGTGATCTGTGGTGCTGGCAGCCCTCCCAAATGGGCACTGAGCTCCGTGGTGCTTGGCATTTTCCTGAGAGCTGTCACAGGACTATGACTGTGAGAAATCCCAGACAGCACAGGCTTTTCAGATGGAAAATGCCATCAGGTACAACGTGCACCCTACCCGGGCAGACTGGAGAGAAGGGAAACCAGGGACAGGCTGGTGTGACCTGTTACCTGGTCATAACCCACCTGGCACTTTGTGATCCTGTTTACAGGGCTTTTCCTTATGGCACTAATCCTGTGTTGCATAGAAATCAATCTCATGCCCAGAAATGGTAGGTGATTATGTATTCTATTCCTTGTATTTTAAAGAAAGCTGCTGACAGCTTGGCCCAGGAGTGATGTTAAGTGTTTTAAAAGCACCGTCTCACCTGCATCAGTGTGCTCTCTGGGAGGAGTCTGTTTATTCTGACCTGCTAAATGCACTGTCACTGTCCCTTGCTGTTCCTCTGTGCCTGGAGCTCATCTCAAGAGCACCTCCATTCTTCCTATTCCCACCTGAATTGTCTCCTGGGTCTCTGAGGACTCATCCTGACATTTCCTTTGTCTGGGCTGTGTTGCCTGTGTACTGCAGACCCTTGGGGCAACTCTGAAAGTCTTGAAACTGAACCCACTTTCTGCCCCCTCCCACTGAATGACCACTGTTTCCCTGGTTGTTTGTAAAGATCCCATAACCAAAGTCCACATAAAGTATTCATAAGTTATGAAACAGCAGCTCTGTTTTCACCAGACTAAAACATCCCTTACTGTGATGTGGCTTTGATTTTGGTTTGTGATAGTTTATTCCCTTCTCTGCCTCAGGGAATGCAGAGGAAGTGGGCACAGCACCTGGTCCTCACCAGTGTTTTCAGTCTCAAATCCAACCCTGCTGGGGAGTGACGTTTTGTGCTGCCAAATTCCATCTCTCTGCAGTTGTTCAGGAGTCATTTGTGACACAGACTTTCAGCTGCCTAATATGATTCTGTCACATGCTGGCATTTTACTGCAGCAGCACTTTGATCTTACAGATCTAGTGTGTTTGGAAGATGTTTCCTGTATCATTAACCACAGGAGTCACTGCGGCCTTTGAGCTGGAGGGACAGGCTGCAGGACCAAGGGCTCCATTTGAATAGAGTGGCTTCTGAATTCAGGCACCTTTAGCATTTAGATCTTGGAAATAGTGTTAAAAATTAAATGTATTTCTCTTATTCACATCTGTTTGTTCCCTCCTTTTGTTCCCCCAAGGCTGAGCTGTACAGGTAGGAAATACAGTTAGTCTGGCTGCCATCAGTGTTTGTGGAAGCAGTTTAGTTAACACAACATGCCAGCTTAGCTGGGAACTTGAGTATCATTTTGGGAGGGGTTCATCCAGCACACAGCTGCTCATGATGCAGGTTCAGCAAATCAACCTTTCTTGGTTTGTAGAGTTCAGCTTCGGTTCTGCTCTCAGGAATGCTTTGTTGTGCCAGAGTCTGACATTTCCCTGTGATGTGCTGTCCTAAAAATGTCCTGAGGTCCATCCACCTGATCTCTTCTCATGCATTTGGAGAGTGTGCCTTTGTGTGAGTGGGCAGAACAGGATAACCAAGCTCAGGAGGAACCAACCCAACAGGACCTTCCTTTCCCAAGCCAGTTTGCAGAGAAAACATCTCCTGAGAGGAGCAGATTCTCTACCAAGTAACTGCAGTGGGAACTGAGCGTGCCTTGAGCACTTACAATTCCCCTGTTAACCGTCTGCTGCTGTTTTCTTCACTCAGAGCACAGATCAGTGACGAGCTCAAGGAACTGATGCTGCGCATGCTCGATAAAAATCCAGAAACGAGGATAACAGTCCCTGAAATTAAGGTAAATTGGGCCCTGATATCAGAGTTTTTAGTCTCAGCTGATTTTGTTGTTCCTGTGGTACCTTCTAATGAGACAGCTCTTTCCCAGTGTTTGTTTTGGGAGCTCTCCCTGGCATGCTGTGCTGGAAAGGGAGAGTGCTCATTTTGCAGCATCCCACAACTCTGTCGATGCTTCTTGCTTGGGGAATATTGACAAAAGCTTTCTTGTTTACTTATTTAAATGAAAATTACTCAAAAGCTGGCTGATTTCAGCGAACCCCTGGGAGAATCAACACTGTCAAGGGGACTGCAGAGCCCGTGCTGGCTGTGTTGTCCTGTTACAGGAGCTGGATGTGTGTTCCTCCTCTGGTCCTTGTGTGGTCAGTGGCCTCAAGGCAGAACATCTGTTCCTACCACCATTACTTGGGAGATGCTTATTAATAGAAAGAATGAATAGGCCTGGTAGAACACAGAGCTTCACAGGGTTTGGTTTTATTCTGGTTTTGCATGGGCTTGCTGTCCTGTCACCCCTTGCTGGAGGATCTCAAGTGCCTGCCCCTCCTCTGCCCCTCCCCAGGAAGCTGTCCCTGCAGTGAGGTCTCCCCTCAGTCTCCTCTCCTCCAGCTGAACACCCCAAGTGCCCTCAGTGTCCTCACACAGCTTCCCCCCAGGCCCTTTCCCATCTTCACTGCCCTCCTTTGGACACTCTCTAGTGGCTTCATATCTCTCTTACACTGCGGTGACCCAAATTTCCAAGGAAGCTGGTTGGAAAACATCGCTGGAAGTGGGAAATGGAGCAGTGCCTCCGAGTCCTTTTCAGCCCTGTGCCCCCATTTCCCTCGCCCTGTGACATCCCAGAGCTGTGGTGCAGGAGGCAGGGCCAGAGCTGTGTGTGTCCCTCCCCAGGAGCACCCGTGGCTGACCCGGGGCGGTGAGGAGCCGCTGCCGCTGGAGGAGGAGCACTGCTCCATGGTGGAGGTGACCGAGGAGGAGGTGAAGAACTCGGTGAAGACCATCCCCAGTCTGCCAGCTGTGGTATGTATGAACCACAGCCTCGTCCTCTGCACGGGGCCTTTGCTGAAGTTTCAGCTGGAGGGGGAGGTTTGCAGAGGGGACACGTGGGCTGCTGGCATGGAAGGCTTGGCCTTCTGACCCAGTGTGAAGTTCTTGTGCCAGAGGAGTGCAGCAGCCTGGCTGTCAGGTACCCATGCTGGGGGTGCCCTCTCTTCGTGCTCTTTGCTGTTAAATGTCTGTGGAACTGTTAAAGAAGCTCTGGTTGCTCCTTTGAACTACCTTCAAGGAGTCAGCCCTGCTGTTCTCACTGGTTTTTCCTCCCTCGAAGATCCTGGTGAAGGCCATGCTAAGGAAACGCTCCTTTGGGAACCCCTTCGAGGTGCAGACGAGGCGGGAGGAGAGATCCATGTCAGCTCCAGGGAATTTGCTTATGTGAGTATCCACAGCCTGCCCCAAGGCATGTGGGGGGATGGAGGAAGCAGCTTGCATATCTTTTCTGTAGCATTTAAGGACAAAACTCCCTTCTAAATCAAACACTGCAGGTAAATTCTACCTCAGGTGCTCTCAGATTGAAATACAATGCATTAATGCAGCCTAAAAGCTCTTTTTGTAGATGCTGTAAGATGGGTTTGGCCTAAACACACGTAAGGTGCTAAACTTGGGTCTGTTTTTTTCCTGTTAGTTCATAATATGCTGTGATCAAAGACCCATTAGAGATTGGTGAAGTAAAATAATTTTAATTAGAGCCTAGTCTAATATGTGTTGGAGGGTTTAATTCCTCTCTCCTTTTTATGGACAAGAGAAATGGTACCAGATGAGCAGTCTGTGTGACGGGGTTTGACTGTGGTCTGGGACCTGAGTCTGTGCCACCAACTACCCAGCTGGAGGGAAAGCTCCTTGACCCTGGGGCTGGTTCCTGCCTGGAGCTGATGCTTCATTATCCTCCCAGAATAATTAAAGTTCATTTGATCTCACATAGCTCTGAAGGTTCTGATCAGCCACATAATCAACATCTAATCCTCTTTAAAATCTTTCTAGGCCTTCAAGATGAGCTGTAAGGCTCCACTTTTATTTGCCTCCTCCCTAAAGTTGCTGGTCAAATTCTTCTCAGCTTATACAAACCCAGCATCTTTCCCTGTCTCTGCTCATTCCAGCCCTGTGTTTTATTCAGGCTCCTTGTACAGACTAAAAGGGTGTTTTTTTTTAAAGTGTGTAATTTCCACTGTTGTTCTGCTGTGTCCAATGCCCTTAGTTTACAAAAACATGCCAGGCTATGGATGGAGCTGTGGCTGTGCTGGGCTGGCCTCTGCCCAGCAGTTTAATGTCCAAAATTAATGTGAATGGCCTTTGAATGTGCCAGTTCTCCACTGCACTAATCCCTGCTCTTAATTTCTCAGTCTCATGCCATCAGTGCCAGTTTTTGGCAGTAGCAATTTACTGTATCCTAAATTAATTCATGCACAACTGGAGCTTTGAGAACCCATCTCAACCCCCTTCTGTCTAAAAAAAGATGTTGGCCAAGTGTCTTCAACAAAGTGTTGTATATTAAACACTGCAGCAGGGATGCTCCTTTTAAGGGAGGTGGATTATTATTATTTCAAACTTTGGGAAACGTTTTACTGGCTGAACCTAATGAAAATTGCTTCAGATTTAAATAGATGGGTTGAATCTGATGACATTAATTGCAAGTGAACTGAGTCTAAATGGGAATGTTCATTGTTCAGTGAGTTATCTCTTGATTACAGTGTTATTTCCACAGGGGCAAACAGAGTAGACACGAAGCTCATCCACTCCTTAATTCATAGTGGGTTGTTCCCTAGAAAAACCACCCTTAATACACATACAAAGTACAACATCAGTGCCAATGTTATGAATAGCACTGTGTTAGTTAAAATAAGTCTCAAGTGAGTCTACATTGCTGTAAATTTTTAGGGCCTTGCAGGAACAGATAATATTGTTGTAGTAAAGGCTCTGCAGAGTTTCTGCATGCCCAGCAGCCTTGTAGCTGGGCAGGGGACCCCAAAAGTGGGGACCCCAAAAGTGGGACTTGGCAGAAGAGCAGTGCCTGCAGCTGTCACTGCTCTGGATGTGTGGTTGCCCACGAGGAGCTGAGAGAAAAACCAGCCACACGTTCCCAAGCTCTCCTCCCCAGAGCTCCTCCTCCCCAGTGGCAATGTCTGCAGAGAGAGCTAAATCAGCTTTTGTAATTGCATCTCCTTCTAGTTATGGGTAGGAAGTAACTTGTTGTGTTTCTGCAGAAGAAAAAAAAAAAAAGCAATTAGAAAACTCCAGTTTCACATTCAATTTATTTCATTAGGCTGCATGTGGAATTGCCAGAGCCCCACTCACTGCTGCTTCAAGCATCTTCTATCTGTGCCCATTCTGAGGCTACATTTTGCAGGAAATCCTCTGGCAGCTGAGCCTGCTTTCTGGCATTTAATGCCTCATTGATGATTCCTAAAATGGAGCTGTCCTTCAAGCTCACTCTTTGGGATCTGGGGAGGAGGAAACTGAATCATGTGGCTGCATCTTTTTTCATTCCTCCTTGCATTACCTACACACTGTGCCAGGCTCTGTTCCTGGAAATGCTTCCTCCAAATAGCAGGAGGGCTTTCATGTTTGCAGCCTCGGTTCCTTTAGAGGACACCATTAAGACACCAGTGATTTGAAATAGTTCTTAAGTTAATACTGGGAGGAGAGAAAGCTTTTTTAGCACTCCTTAGGCCTGAAAGAAGCAAATCCTCTCCTGGCTGTTATTTATTGCTCTGTTTATCAGCACTGAACCGTTTAAAAGGCAGCTGTTAAGTGCAGGCACACTCGGCAGGTGGGGAGGAACTAAAATGAAGATGCCCCCATTGAGCAGTTCTTGTTTTGCACACCCAGAATGGCGTGAGTGCTGCCAGCTGTCACTTTGTCCTGTCACCTGCGTGGTGTCCAGGTGTCCCTGGATCCTGCCTTTCATGCAGGATCTCCCAGAGAGGCAGTGATTGATGGAGCCCTGCAGGTCCTGCAGGCTGTGTCCAGGTTCAAGCCCGTCATTAACAGTGGCTGCACAAGGAACCGATTCTTTCCAATTTTCCAGTTCCACAGTATTTTTTAAGCCCAGCTGTTCAGCATTCACAGCTGAGTTCTGGGCTTGTGGTTGCTGCATTTCTTCTGCCCGTTCCAGATTTCTCCTAACTGAGTCAGCACTGGCTTCACCACATTTTATTGCTCTCATTTATTGCAGCTACAACCTATCAAATTAATTGCTATGTTTTGACAGACCCAATTTACTTTCCCATTATGGCTGCTACTGCTATTGATGAAATGTGGTTGTCAGCTCCTATGTGGAGGATCAGTTGGTATTTAAAAAGCCTACCCTGTTTCCAGCCTTCCCAAAAAGAGAGCAAAGGAGCCCATCACTGTCCTTAGGGCCATATTATCCATGTAGACTAGACATGAGGAAGCCAAGAGGGAAAAGGAGGTAAAAAAAGTGACTGGCCCAGGTCTCCAAGGAGAAACAGCTTCTCCCAAAGCAGCCTGGAGGTACCTGCCCTGCAGGGACTTTGTGCTGAGAAAGTTCCAGGGCTCAGTTCCATAAGGCTGCTCCAAAATAGGCTGCAGAGGTTCTCCTGAGGCAGCCAGGACTACAACATCAGCTTTGACACGGGAGGAACTGCAGGTTGGGTTTGCATTTGCCAGATGTGTCCACTAAGGGTGCTGCCTTGGTCTCTGTTAGAGCTCAGTGTGTCTCTCCAGTCTCAGGGGTAGGGACCATGTAGATGCTGTCAGAACAGAGTGAAACCCAACCAAAAGCCTTGTCAGTTTTCACAGCAGAGAGGGCTGCCTGTCTTGTGGGAAGAGCTATGGCCCATGTCCAGGCAGGTGTGCTCACAGGAGCAAGGATGTCCCTCTGGCAAGGGCCCACCATCAGCAGGACTCCCCAGCGAGGGCCCAGTGCTGCTGTAACTCTGCCCCACTGCAGCAGTGCTGATGCCAGAGTGGCAAACTGCATGCCCAGGGACATCAGCAGGGTGCTGGGAGGGCTCTGGAGCTTTCAGCGGTGGGGGGGGCTGCAGTGAGTTTGTACCAGTGCTCATCCTCAATGTGTCCCTCAGGCTGCAAGTGAATGTGGCTGATGCTCCATTCTCCATTCCACGCTGGTTAAGGCACAGAAATACAAGCTCCTTTGCCTGCTGCCATCATCCTCATGATCACTTTCTTGCTTTGTCTCATTGTTTTGCTCTCAGGGACAGATTCCTCTTAAGCACATCTGTACATTTGCATCCATCATTGAGGTAACTCCACGTCTGTGTTTCCCCTGAGTGCTGTAGAAACCTCTGTCCCCTCCTCAGCCCGTGTGATTGGTGTGGTAGTGAGAGCATTTGGCTCCATCCCTCCTTCCTGTAGGAGCAGTTTTACTGCAGTTGTTCTGTGCATGTGCCACTAATGTTCCTGAATGCTTTTTATTGTAATTACTAGTTGTGATTCTTTGGCATTTCAACTGCTTTTAGGGAGGGAGGGGTGAAAAAAGCCAGGGGAGATTTAGCAGGAACTGGTGCTCAGCCTCCTGTTTGCAGAGGGAATAGCTACAGAATTCAGGAAAGGCTGAGCTTTGGAATTTGGGCTCGGGTTTAATATTTAGTGATGATGCAAAAGAAATAGAGGGGAGCCATCTCAGCTCAAGGTGCTACACCCTGGTGCTTCCCTTCTTGGGAGGGCTCCGAGAAGACTGGAATTGGTCACTCCATGCAAACACCCACCCCACCTCAGCCAGGGCTTCACCAAAACACGGTCATTTGTCCAACCACTTGCACAGACCCCTCTAGAAAGTGGTTGGTCCAGGTAATTCTGTTAAATAACAAAATAGCATTAATGCAAACCATGACAAGCTGCTTACAAACATCATCCCCTTGATGTTGTGGATGTCTTCCTGATGGGGAAATGGGTGTTTTAGGTGAAGTCTCTGCTGTAGGTGGCACCTGGAGGTGTCCCCTTTTCTCCCTCCAGTCCAGAACAGTGACAGCTTTCTCTGGTCAAATCTTGGCCCTGGGCTGTCTGTGGATGGCTGGGCTGGGTGGAGGTGTTGCTCCTCAAGGACGCCCCAAAGTGCAGGTACAGCTCAAGCCTTCTACATGAGGAAACATCAGAAATTAGGAGTAGGAGGGAAAGGCTGGAGGAATCGTGGTGTATGTGCAATGCAAGTAAGCTACCTTGGTTATAATTCTGGGAGTGCTGCTCTCAGGTTGTGGGGACTGCTGTTTTAGGGGACCAGACAAACTCACACAAGCTGAAATCACACAGTTTTTGTGTAGGACAAACTGGGCACTGGTGGAAACATTTAGTTTTACTGCCATGTACAGTAGGGCTTTGGAGAGGCAGTTCTGGGATCAAGCCATGCCTCTGATCTTTATAGAAAAATCGGATTAAAGGAAAGCAAGCCAGAACTCTCCAAACACAAACTAGATAATCTGAAAACATTGCTGCTGGTCTGCAGGGCTTTCCCCAAGAACCAGGTACCTCCTTATGATGCTGCAGATGGAGAAGAGCATTCAGGGAAGGGCAAAGCCCAGTTTTCAGGGACCAAGCAAGTGTCCAGGCACAAGCTGCACATTGCTGCAGGGCATCACCCTGGGATATTGCTGAGGTGTTCACATGGCATCAGCACAACAGGCTGGTTCATTGCTATTGCCTCTTAATATTGATGCTGCTGACCGGGATTGGAAAAAAAATCTCTTTCTTCCCTTGCCATTCCTGTAGAAAACAAGGGAGCAGAGAAGGAGCCAGGGACCCAGAGCTGCCCGACGTGTGTGAAGACGAAGCCACGTCGTGAAGCCGCCCGGCCGCGCTCGTGCTGCTGCTGTTGTGCCCGTCGTGGTGTTGTGTAGCACACATGGCCCTCCCCGCCCCGCCCGGGGCCCATCGAGCACAAACACCGCCCAACAAACCCACCAGAACGGGGCCACCCGGGAAAGCAGGCGGGAAACCCGGCAGGAGGGGCAGGGCAGGGCTCGGGGGCGCAGCGAGGGGGCCGTGTGTGCCTTGCTCTCCACTTGTGCTTCCCCCGCGGGCTTTGTCCTCGGGGGTCCTGGCCGAGCAGTGTGGGTTTGTTTGTGACCTTGTCTCGGGGGTCCTTCACCCCGGAGACTCTTTTTCCCCCCCGTGCGTTTTTGCATTCTCTCATTTCAAGCATCGGGAAGAAAAACGGCATCAGAGCCAGGTGTTGTGTCAGAGGGCAGCTGTTTTGTGTAATGCACGGGTAAAGCACTTGTGTAATGAGGACACAGTCCTGCATCAGTCCTGGGGTGGAGCTGATGGCAGAATTCCTGTGGGTATCGGCTAAATGAGGATGAGATCTTGCTTTTGGAGTGGACGCTCTCCCTCCCTATGCCTGCCTTTCCCTTTTTTCCCTTCTCTTACCCCTCAGTTTTGCAGTGTCCATCCCACTTGCAGCCATGGCTTTAGTCAGGGCAGGGATGTAAAACAGAAGGCACACCATGCAATGAGCCTTGCAGTGTCTCAGAGCTCCAGAGCGTGGGATGTGCTGCTACCTGGGACAGCTTAGTGCCCCAGGGCCAGCTGCTAGCCAAGGCTGCTCTTCCCCCCAGCTGCACCCAGTCCTCCTCCCACGGACCCTGCTCTCAAGCCGAAGAGTGGCAGGTTTGGGGTTTGCTTCATTTCATTCGTTTCCCTCGCTCATCTCTTAGCTTGTGTACCTGATGCTTTTAAATGTTAATTTCCTGAAAACCACCCAAACTGGGAGAGCTCCCTTTGATGGAGAATGTGGGTGGAGGGTTTTTAGACTAAGGAAAGGTAAAGACCACAGCTTGATCTTTTAATTTTTTTTAAGGCTTTAATTTTTAATTTTATTTTAAGACTGTAATTTTGATGCATGTGCTGATGCTGCTATTTTATCCATAGATTGCTTCTAAACTCAGGGTTAGAAGCTTCATCTCTCCAGTCTGACAACAGGTTTGTTGTACTTCAAAAGGAATTGCAGCCATTTCCGTGGCTGTTGGCTGTATGGACTGTGTGGATAATCAGGAACTTCACTCTTGCATTCACAGTCAAAACCAGTGACATCAATTCATCAAAATATATGTCATTGTTTTCCCTTGAGCTTTATGGGGTCTGAACATGCCCCTGGGAAGCCAATGGGATTGGAATCCTGTTTTATAGTACTTAAGTAAAGGACATGATTAAGTTTGGTTCCTACATAAACATCTTTACTGCCTTTCATAAGGTTTAATCCTGAGGACTTTGTTTCTTATGCAAGATGATACATGGACAAGGGTTGTTGGTAGTGACTGGTTTATACTGGTGTTCCTGTTCTGTTTGATGTGTTCTGTTTTGGTGGTTCCCAATGTTTTCATAGCTGGGCTTTGCTGCCAGTGCCTTCTGCCTTGTCCCCAGCCTGTCTCCTCCCCTCGCTCATCCTCAGCCACCTTGGTGGGATGCCCAGCAGTGCCAGCCTGGGCTCTGCCCCACATCTCACCTGTAAATACTGGCAAATTGGGAAATACCATTGCAGCTAATGGATTTTATTAAGGAGACCTTTAATATTTAAAGCTGGCAGTGATGTTGGATCCTGGAAAGGTTACTGCTGTGGGCCTGAGCTCTGCACTGCTGCACCCAGGGGCTAAATCCTGCCTGTCTGTGTGTCTGCCTGCACCAGCTCAGCATCCTCCGAGGGACCGTGGTCCTGCAGCAGCTGATCCATCCCACTGGCACAATGGACCTTTTGCTTGGATCCTGCTGCCTTGGAATGAAGGTTTGAGTACCCAGAGACAGGGAGTGAAAATGGAGATGGGGACTCAGCAGGTCTGAGAGCACAGAGGGCTCTGCAGGTGGAAAAGGCTGGCCAGGAGGATCTGCTGCCTGTGGGACGGATGGTCTCTGGGTACAAACTGGGCTGTGCTGGAGACAAAATGCTGGAGTGCCACCCCTTCATCCATGACTCCAGGTGGAGAGCCCCCAGTGCTTTGGGAACTGCTCAGTGTTCCTGTTCTGCCACACCCAAAGCTGGTCCTGGTTTGGGATGGGTGATCCCATCTCTGTGTGGGAAGGCAGGATCCTTTCTGTCCCAGGGCAGCACAAACACTCCCAAAGGCAGGAGGGCTGTGCTGGGGGATCCCAGAGAGCACCAGCATGTCCTGTGTCCAGCAGGGAGACTGGAGAGCAGATAATGGAGGTTTTGTGTGTAAATATAACCTTGTTTGGGTGCCAAACTCCCCTGCTTTGCCAGGGCACATTTACAGTGGAGTTTGCTGAGCAAAGCAGTGCTAGGAATCCTTTCTGGCCCAGAGCCTCCTACTGAAGACCATGCTCTGATCTGGTCCCTCCCAAGCTGCATTAACCTGGATTATCCCATGACCCTGTTGCTCTGAATGCAGCCTTTCATAGGATGAGGGAAAGAAAGCAGCTTGACAATCACTGCCTTGCTCCTTCCCTTCCTCAAGAAAAGCCATGTACACTCCAAGCTGCTGCTCACAGACACCCAGGCCCCCAGTCAATAACCACAAGCCATCAAAGCGTTCCAAAAAACCATGTAAATTCAAGAAAAACTGCAACTTTTGAGGGTATAATTCAGGTCCTCTGTGCCGTATCTTTGCTGCTGTTTCTGATTTCTAGGCCTGTTCTATTTAAGTCTCTTGTTACACTTGGTGTTCAGTCTCTGCCCCTGTATGTGCTCTGCTATGACTCAAGCATGATGTAAATGCACTCAGTTCTGTAACAGCACGTGGCTGTTACACTGTAAATATGTACCATGAAGAGAGAGGCTATTTTTTGCATGCTTTTGTACTGTAGAACTGATGAGAAAATGACAATAAAGTCCACAGAGATGACACTGGGTCTAAGTGCTGTTCTTTGGCTCTCGTGTGCTCTCTGCTGCAGAAACCTCTGTGCCTAAAGGGGCTTGAAGAGAGCTGGAGAGAGACTTTGGGCAAGGGCCTGGAGGGACAGGACACAGGGAATGGCTTCCCACTGCCAGAGGGCAGGGTTAGGTGGGATATTGGGAAGAAATCCTTCCTTGTGAGGGTGGGCAGGCCCTGGCACAGGTTGGGCAGAGAAGCTGTGGCTGCCCCATCCTTGGAAGTGTCCAAGGCCAGGTTGGATGGGGCTTGGAGCAACCTGGGCTAGTGGAAGGTGTCCCTGCCCATGGATGAACTTTAGGGTCCCTTCCAACCCAAACCATTCTAGGATTCTGTGTTGTGCCCAAACATACAAAGGGCCCTGTAACTGTGAACACCAAACCCACCTGTTTAGTGATGGGTGTATGAATTGCTGGCAACCACCACCATGAAAGGAAGGAAAATGGCTCAGAAGGGAAACAGGGACACTGAGGGCACCTTGGTGCACAAGCACTTTTCCTGGCTTAATGCTGTCTCCCACTCCAGGTGGATCCATACCCCAGCACTTTGTCAGGGAGGAAATAAAATACTGAAGGCATGTATTTGCTGGTTCCCCAGGGATGCAGCATCTGGTGGGGTCACACACTGCCACCACTGCACATCCAGCCCTGAGACACGGGCAGGGATGTGTCCCACAGGGCCACTTGATGCCCCTGAGGTTTATGGCCATTTAGGATCTTGCTGGGGACTCGATTTGGGGTTGGATCCAGCCAGGTAAATGGCTTGGAACCACTCCTCCCTTGTTTTCTTGCAAATGGGCTACATATCAAAATGGGTTTCTTGAGCAGTAAATTATAATTTTGTGCTTATTATAATGTTCATTAAGAGCTGTCGTCTGCTGTGGCGTAAAACCAAATACTAATTATTAGAAATTAAGGTGACAGGAGGGAATAATACTCTGAATTTTGTAAGTGGGAGTAATAAAAGCCCAGAAGGCAAAGCAGTGGGAGAATTTCCTTTCTGCTGGGAAACCAGAGGTGATAAAATCCCCAGGAGCAGGGGAGTTGGAGGCACGGCTGCCCGGGCAGGGGGCACACAGGGGGTGTGGGCAGGGGGGCTGCTGGGGAAGGGGCAAAAATAATGAGCTACTGGGGGGTGCAAGGGCACCAAGCAGAGGGGTCACAGGCATGGGACCACTGGGTCCAAAGTGTTCAGTTTTGGGGCAGGATCTGTCCATGGGAATGCTCTCCAAAGGCTCCACCTTGCCTTGCTGTTATTCCTCTAGTTCGTTTGCTTAATTTAGTATTGCTTTTTCTTTTCTTCAGGCTGAAATTAATTTTCCTACAATGATTCCATAGCAACCTGGTCGAGTGGAAGGTGTCCTTGCCTATGGCAGGGAGGTTGGAATGGATGATCTTTAAGGTCCCTTCCAAGCCAAACCCAACTGCAGCATGGGTGGGATGAGTGCAGGGCAGGATGAATGGCCTGGGAAGCAGCCAAAGCCATGCGGGGAGGGACATGCTTTTTCCTGTCCCCACTGAAGGGGAATCATAAACTTCCCCATTTATTGTTTTCCATGCTGCTCCACACCAAGCACAGGTGTCTCCAAGGCTTGCCTCCAGCAGAACCTCTTTAAACACATTCCCTCTTTCCTACAGCTTAATTAAGGAAAAAAATAATCTTATATATGAAAGCGATTCCTTTGTTGCCAAACATTTCCTTTTTTTTTTTTTTTTATTTCTTTTCTTCTCCTTGAGTAGGAAAAAGCATTTACCATGTTCTTTTCTAAAGCAGTTTCCAGGGAGGTCCAGCAAACACGGCCAGGAACCATCAGCAGCCAAGCCCCGACCGAGTTTCTTTGCTTGAGTAAACCGGTGTTTGGCCACTAATGGGCGCTGAATGCCCATTTTCTGTGCCCCATTTGTTTTATGGCCAGCTCGGGGCTGCAGGGGGAGGCAGCACCGGGGCAGCTCCGGAAATCCCACCGGGGCACTTGGTGCCTTCCCTCCCATCCCATTTCACGGTGTGTGATGTGCAAACACATTAGGGAATTGCCGCTGCTCTCACCAGCTGGGATAACACAGCACCCAGCTGTCTCTGCCTCCCTGCCTGTCCATCTCCATTATTTGTTATTTGGGGCTTCCACGGCGTTGTTTCAGGAAGGGAGATGCTCTTGCTCAGTCTGTGCCAGCCACAATCCCCGTGAAAGAAAATTTTTTGGCATAACAGAGGGTTTTTTTATTATTATAGTGAAAAATTATAATTTTCCCCTGCCCTGTTGGTTCCTCCAGCCCTGCTGTGGGATGGGGGCAGGAATAGGAGCCCTGAGCCACCCTGGGATGGCAAAGACAGGAGCTGACCCACCAGCAGCTTGAGGTGCAGCAATTAAACGGTGTGGCTGCCACCAGCATTTCCTGCCTGTAATTAAGGCTTTTAATGAGGAGGCATATGGTAACCCCCCCTCCTCAGGCCCCAGGCTGGCACTTTGCCAGGTGTGGGTTTATTAATGGCTGCTAATTACACCATCACTCAGTGTCTTTGTAAAGGAGGGCTACATCGCTGGCCTGGAGTGCTCCAACAGGCTGTGAATGCTGCCAAAAATATCCTAAATTTTACTTTTCTGTTTTCTCCTTATACTGAGTACTGCAGCCCAGGGGTTTGCAGGGCATTTTGGGGACTCCAGCACCCCTGGGACAGAGCCCTGGCTCCTTCCCTGCAAATCCAGCTGCACGTCCTCCTCACAGCCAGCAAATGCTCCTGTGTGTGCCTGGAGCGTGTGTTGTTATCCCAGTAGGAAAACCAGTGGCTCTGCTCCCCTCGAACCTCAGCGCTGCTGCCGGGGTGATCATTGCACCAAGTGCTCCACAGTGAGGTTGTTGCCCCTGCAAAAGGCTCTTGGTAACATTTTAACAACAGCTGGTTGTATTTATTAGGTTGGGTGGTGAGAGCAGTCAGGCACATCCCAGTCCCCCCATCATGCCCAGTCCCCCCTGTTCACCCACCCCCCCAGCTGTGAAGGTGCACTGGGGAGGGCCCTGGCATGCTGGGAGCTGCCTGGTCAGGAGAGGAGAAAAGAGTGAAAATGGAAATAATTCCTCTTTAAAGGAACATACAGCACTGGGGGGTATGAACTCAGTACACTCCAGCTTTTTGCAAATACATGTGTGGACACTCCTGGCATGAAACGCCCAGAAAAAGTGTCTCCTATTAATTAAGGATAAAAAACCTGATTAATCTGAGGAGACACGATAATTGTTGGTGCCCAGGAAAGTTAGAGAGGGAAAACCAGACCAAGCTTTTGTGGAGCCGAGAGCTGGGCCGGGCTCTGGTGCCCTCTGCTGCCAAGTGAGATCGTTCACATGTTACTCTTCCCCGTTATTATGAAATGAAACAGTATCTACATATTTGCATTCCGTTTGCAGAGAGCAGCTCCTGATTTCGCAACAAGGTATTACTGACAGGATCAGAGCAGAAGAGCCCCTCCTGTAGCCCCCCCCCACCAAAACCTGGCCACAGAATCCCAGTACGCACCTCCCAACACTCCTGCAAGGGTCTGGAGCTCAAGGTCAGGCATTCATTCCCTTTGGGAGGGTTTCAGGAGTAGCTGCTTGGTCATTTCTTTAATGCAGTAACTTCACAGGCAATGATGGTTCAAGACACTGGTTTCACTCAGATGATTCTTCCTGAGGTCTTCAGAAGTCAGGGAAGAAAGAGTTCTGATTAAAAGTGAATAAAAGGAACTTTGCTAGTTAGTAGGAAAAGGACGCTGGGCAATAAAAATAAGAACAAACCAACAAAATAGAGATGTAAAGCAACATAAGCTCAAGCAGTTGCACTTTTCCTCCACTGGCTTTTGCTCTGGGGAGCAGCAGCTCTGTGCTGAGGGAAACACAAGTTCCATCTCTGCAAGCACACGTGGAGTGGTGAGAAATCCTGACATTTCAGAAACTGGGCTCAAATTCTGTTTGATGCCAAGAGATCTCATCAGAGCCTTGTCAACAGCATCCCTGTGTCGTTGTTCTCCATGCACTTCCTACTTGTTGGCTTTCCAAACACAGGGAAAGAAAGGCACCACAACCAGTGCCAGGCAGCTCCCTGGGGAGCTGGTGAAGTCCCTGTGTCCTTCCCAGTGCTGCCACCTGCACTGCCATCCAGCTGGAAACCCACCCACACATTCCTACAAGTCTTAATGAGCCTTTTTTCCATAACCCTTAAAAGAGGCAAGTCCTACACTGTGTCCAAAGGTTAGGTCCAATGACCAGGAAGGCACCTTCACAGCCAGGTTATACAATGCAACATTTATTCCAAATCGACACTCTGTGTAATATTTTACAGGACTTCCCTCCCCTGCTTCCACAAGGAGGTGCAAACTGGCACAGTTCAACAGCTTTTAGTCCAGATCCCGAGGATGAGAGGAGTAAGAGAAAGACAAGCCCCCATCATTTAAGCAAGCTTTCTAAATGACTTCTGTTGCCTTTCCAGAATTTCCATTACATCAACTTATCACGCAGCTTCAATTTTTCACTCTTCTGCTCAACCTCTTTCAGCACAACCTGCAGTTTCTTAGAGCTCTGTGTCAGGAAGGCGAGGCTTTCCTGTAAGCTGCCGATCCCCTGCTCCCTGAAGATCTTCTCAAGATCATCGAACCACTGCAAAATCTTCTCCAGCTCGGCCTTGACAACCTTCTGCTCCTCCAGCTCGGCCCTCAGCGCCTGCTCCGCGGCCGCCTCTGCCCTGCACTGCAGCTGCAGCTGCCGGATCTCCTCCTGCAGCGCCTGGAACTGCTCGGGGCTGTAGGGGAACTGCTCGTGCACCTTGTCCTCGGGCAGCAGCACGTTCTTAGGGATGCTCAGCACCAGCTGCAGCAGCACTTCCTCCATCTTACCGAAGAGTTTATCGAAGCGATCCTTCATGAAGAGCAGGAATTCCTCCGTGCATTTCCGGACCTGGGAAGGGCTGATTTTGCAGCCGGGCATCTTGTCGAGCTTCTTGAGGATCACGCCCTCCACCACCTGCATGACTTCGAACAGGTAGTCCTGGAAGGCGAGGTAGATGCGCAGCATGCACGTCTGGGGGGTGAACCCGAAGAACTGCGCCTCGTAGGCCATGGGATCCACCGACATGGCCGGGGCTGGAGGGGGGGCCGGGGCAGCCGGGCCGCGCTGGGGCTGCAGGGGAGGCGGCGGTACCGGGGGGAGCGGGGCCGCTCCTGCCGCTCGGGGGCCGCGGCCTGAGCACGGTGCGGTAACCGAGGCCGTGCCCGGTTCCCGGTGTGTTACCGAGGCCGTACTCGCTCCCCACAGCTCCGTACCCGCCGCCGCCGCCGCCGCAGCCGTTTCCCGCCTAGCTCAAACGGCCCTCTCAGGGCGTCCGCCCGCCCTCAGCCAATCAGCGCCCGCGATCCCCTCCGCGCCGCCCAATCACCGAGCTCTCCGTCCCTTTCTGGGCGGGCTCGGGCGGCTAGGCCAATAGAAGCGCGGCGAGGCGGGTGGGCTCGGGCGGGATGACCAATAGGAGAGCGCGGCGCGGCGGGCGGGTTCGGGCGGATTGACCAATAAGAACGCGGCGCGGCGGGTGGACTCGGGCGGGGTGACCAATAGGAGCGCGGTGCGGCGGGCGGGCTCGGGCTGGTCGGCCAATGGGAGCGCGGCGCGGCGGGCGGGCGCTGAGGGCGGTGGCGCCAAGATGGCGTACCAGACGTTCCGGCAGGAGTACCTGCAGGTGCCGCCCGTGACGCGGGCCTACACCACGGCCTGCGTCCTCACCACCGCCGCCGTGGTCAGTGCGGCCGCACGGGACCGCCCGGGGGGACTGGGGGAGCGGGGCGGGGGGGAGGCCGTGAGGGCGGCGCGGAGCGGAGCGGGGGGATGCTAGCCAGGCCGGGCCGGGCCGGGCCGGGCGGTCGGAGCTGTGGGAGGGCAGCCCTTGGTCATCGCCCCCGCCCAGGGCCGGGTCTGGCCCCCGCAGGGGATCCCCAGAACCTGCCCCGGGAAGGTGCAAAACACACATAAACACCAACAGCGCGAGCGGGGTGGAGGGGTGCGGAGGCTCCGCTTGGCCAGAGCTCACTGTGCGCATTGAAGACTTGCTGGGCCCCTTTTGACTCTTTCACAGGAAGGGGTTCCTGGTTTGGGTGTGTGGGTTTTTTCCTTCTTCTTATATTGACTCCATCAAAATGTTCTCTTCTTTTGCAGCAACTAGAACTTATCACGCCCTTCCAGCTGTATTTCAACCCTGAGTTAATATTTAAGCACTTTCAAGTAAGTGTTTTCTGAAGTGTGGGAGGTTTCAAAGTGCACGGTAGAGTTTACAAGCGCTTGTCTTTTCCAAACTGAGCGTTATGGCTTTTTGTATCAGAGATATACTTATAAAAAAGCTGAAAAGCTGCAAATCGCTGTACCTTGGCACAGGTCTTAAATTTGTTGTTTGTAAAAGAGGTTTCAGTTTCACTGTTGCTTGCTTATCTGTTTAGACAATAAACATAAGCTGTCTTGTTTAAAATCCTTGTATTTGTCTTATTTCCAGATATGGAGGTTAATCACAAACTACTTATTCTTTGGACCAGTTGGCTTTAATTTTTTATTTAACATGATCTTTTTGTATCCTTCCTGAAGTTGGTTTGGTTCCCTTGGCGAGCAGAGCTCCAGAGTGCAGGAATGGTGAGGTACATGCACACAGCAAAGGTGCAGTTCTGCCTCACCAGGAAATTCCTGGGAGTGCAGCAATTCCAGCTTCACTGGATCTCCTTCCTAAGTGGTCAAGAATTTTGCCAGTTATTTTTGAGGTTCACCAAGCCTGAACCTTCAGGTTGGTGCTGGTGTACAGGAGAAAATCCCAGGTAACTTCTTTGTCTCCTGGGTCACCCTCTCTTCTGAGGTGTCCAAAAAGAGCTGATTGATGCAGTAAATGGATAAAAAACCTTTCAGGCTGATGTCGAATTGAATCCTTTTCCACTTGGATGTGTCTTTCAACTGATTTACCATGAGATTTTCCTGACCTGTGGCCTCAGATACCGGTACTGCCGCATGCTCGAGGAAGGCTCTTTCCGGGGTCGGACGGCAGATTTTGTATTTATGTTCCTTTTTGGAGGACTTTTAATGACTGTATCCTTTTGGTTTTAATTCCAAGCTCCTTTGGTAAAGCGAAAGATGTGTGATGGAGAACTGAAACCATGATCTTAATCTTTTATCTTAATTCTTAGATGAACATATTTTGTTTGTCGTACGAGGAATAACAGCATTTGTTAAAAGTATTTTTGAATGCTTTGTGATTGTTGTGATTTTACTGCTGGGTCATGGAAATCAGATTTATCTGGGGACTGCTCAGGTGTGGAATCATACTTAGGTTGTGTATGAAGAATTAAATTATACTTCAATGAGAATGTTCATGCAGGTACCCCAAATCCTGCATTTCATTTACATGAACCTGGGGAGATGAAGTTACCAGCTGTGTGGAAAACATGGGATTACAGGTCAAGCTGGAAGTTTTTCTCATGCTTGACCTTATAACTGTTTCCTTAACGACCCTGCACAGCTTTTTGGGCTGTTTGTGAACCTGGTTTTCCTGGGTCAGGCATTCACCATCATGCTGGTGTACGTCTGGAGCCGCCGCAATCCCTACGTCCGCATGAACTTCTTTGGTCTCCTCATCTTTCAAGCCCCATTTCTACCCTGGGTATTGATGGGCTTCTCGCTGCTTTTGGGGAACTCCATCATTGTGGATCTCCTGGGTAAGCAATGGCAAGGAGGACAAGGGTCTGTTCCTCCTAATGTTTTCCATGAAACACAAAATGTGGGAAAAATCCGAGGGCTAAATGCCCAAGTAATTGGTGTTAGTTCTTCTAGTGTATTTATGCCAGGCTTTTCTGATTTCTAAGCATTATGGCCTTTTTTGTGCCATCACAAGGATGGCTTTTTATTGCTTGGAATCAGCCTTGATGCATCATGTGATTATGGCATCAGTCTACTGAAGTAAAACCATTTATATTACTGTTTTATCAGCTCTAATAAAGCTAAAACATCAGTATAATAATGTCAAGCACTTTTCCTTGTATTAATGTTTTATAGCTCTTCAGCTGATGTTAGCTTGCTTCCTTGGGTTTTCTATTTCTACATCATATTTTCTGTGGAAGAACCAATGTGTGTTTTAATTTCCTGAAAAAGTGAAGCAGTTGAAAGTTGTAAAGGAGAAGTACTGAAAAATCACCACTTGATTTCTGTTTCTATCCCAGGCATTGCTGTTGGGCACATATATTTTTTCTTAGAGGATGTCTTCCCCAATCAGCCTGGTGGTGGGAGGCTCCTGAGAACACCCTCTGTCCTGTGAGTATTGCTGTCTGCTTTGGAGCTGACATGGGAAAAGTGCTTGTTTGGAAAACTTTGTAATTCAGTCACATCAACTTTTGGTCAGTTGGGCAGAGACAGAATTGGGGTGTGTCTGCACTTGATTTTTTATTGAACTCATGTTACCAAACCAGGGAGGAGGATCTGGCATTTGTGTAAGTGGTGACTAATCTGGGAGAAGGGTAAAGGGTTTTTTTACGTTTGGTTTCTCTGGTAACATTTGTCAGGTTTTGCTGGCTGAGCTTTGCCTGTGGTGGCACCAAAGCTGCTGGGTGTAAACAGAGTGAGGTGTTACGTATAAGATATCTAATAGTTTGGTTTTTTTCTGTAAGTCATTCTTACTTCACAGTTAGGGGTAAAAAAACAAATGGCTCAGTGTTTATTGCACGGAGCGGTGCTACTCCTGCTCAGTTCCCTCTTGTGCAGAGGCTCTCCCAGGGCAGCTCTGATGATCATTTGTGTAGAATCCTAGAACATCCTGGGTCAGAAGCTGAACCTCCTCAGCTTTGATTTGGGCACACCATTCTAGACCTCCTTCCCAGCTGGAGAGCAAGTGTGCCCTGGGTGTAGATCCCATCGCTTGGGCAGGCTCGTCCTGTTACACGTGCAGAATTTGAGCAGTTTTGGTCTCGTTGTGAAACCCTTCCTTTAAGGGGGAATAAAAAAACCTTTCTGTTTTCCAGGAAAGCAATATTTGACACCCCAGAGGATGACCCCAACTACAACCCCCTGCCAGAGGAGCGGCCGGGAGGATTTGCGTGGGGAGAAGGGCAGCGGCTCGGAGGGTAACCAGTGCCTGTGCCAAAGCAGCAGCCCTGGGAGAGACTGGCCACAGCGAGCCCCACGGGGGGACTCTGCTGCCCCTCCACAGGAAGGACTCTTCCTGACAGCTCGATGGTTTGGAACACAAGCACTTTATGAAACGGCAGTCTAATCCAAGACACTTCCAGCGTCTTTCCCAATCAGGGAATTTAGTGTGCTGGACATGATATAATCCAGTGGAGCCAAAAATTTAAAACTGGAAACCCTTTCCTGTCAGCTTCAGTTAATAAGACCACGAGTACTTGTTTAAAGTGATTTCTAAAGCATTTTTTTCAAGTTATTTGATACATGAAACTCTGGGAAACTTTACAGGGGACAAACCCAACGTCTTGGGTTTAAACTCATTTTTCTATTCTTGGATAAAACAACTACGAGGTGGTTGAAAGTCTAAGTCACTATTTCAATGGCAAAAAGGTCTTTTTAATCTGAGATGCTGTTGTCTCCAGTCTTTGAATCATAAGGAATACAACATGCAGCATAATGCAGCTTTTCCCTCTGCCAGTTGGGCTTCTGGAACGTTCTGCAGGCCAAGATGACATTTTGGTGGCTTCTCAGGTGCCCAGGTTTGAGTCTGACTGGTGGGTCTGCCAAACCCACCCCCACACACGCCCACTGCTCACAGTTCCCAAATGACCTGCAGCACGAGGGAAGCACAGCTTGTCTGCAGTCAGAACTGTTCAAGTATCTCAGATGATGAGTTGAATAAAATGTCATGTGGATAAGTTTTCGTTAATCCTTTGTGTAATCCCCTGGTCTTGAGGCAGCAGGTGAAAAAGCAGAGGCTGGGAAAAGCAAACCCTTGAAAGGGCAGGGTTAATAGAAGGTTTTCCCAGGAAACAGGATTGTCTGCTCAGGATGTGAAATCCGTGGGCTGTGTATGAAGTTTGTTGTGGGACATGTGTCCAGCATAGGCCAGTGACACTGAGAGGGATTTAGCTTAAGGTTACCTTGATTATAAATATCTCTGAGGAGCCCCAGGAGGGATTTGGAGCTTGCCTCAGTCATGTTCAGTTGTCCCTAAATGGTATGGGCTGTACTGGGTAGGTTTTTATTGATTGTATCATAATAGACAAAACGAGAGATTGAAGCTGCATCTTCCTCCTCCATTCTGGAGAACAGGCTCACCCCTGGTGTGATTATCTCGTTTAATCTTTTGTTTTTAAACGCTGACTCCAGGTTTTAACTTGTTCACAGTCCAGGGCATGAATGTGTGGGGACCTCAGGGGAACTGCTTTGTCCACAGGCAGCGTGTCAGGGTCTGATAAACTAATTGGGTGACACCATTTGTATCTGCATTTTTGTCTGGTAAAGTTTGCAAGAACTTTAGTTTTGGGTTTTTTTTGTAATGGGTGGGGCTTTTTGGTCTGTGGTTGTTTTATAGAACAGACTTTTAGTACTAGAGAGGAAGATTTAAAGTGTTTTGAACAGTGTTGCTTGGGCATGGCTTACGAGATAGGAATTGGGGGAAAACCTTATTATTTCCCCCCATTTTTTTTCTTTAGTTCGGTGTTTAAGAACCCCAGGACAAGTGGGCACGTCTCCACGCTGCCTCTCTACAGCGTTGCCTGCAGCCGGCTCTTCGCCCCTTTTTGGCTGGATTCAGCAGGTGCCTGGGTGCCGAGATTCCCGGGGTTTGATTGTTTCTCCCGAGGTTTGATTGTTTTTCCCGAGGGTTTGTTTTTCCCGAGGTTCCCAAAGGGTTTTTCCCGACCCGCACCCCGCAGGCCGCAAATGGCGGCGGGCGGGAGGAACTACAACTCCCATGGTCCCCCGCGGCGTCGCGCAGTGACGTCACGGCGGCGCCGGGCGGGCCGTGAGGGACGAGCCGTGAGGGAGCCCCAGGACGGGCCGGGCCAGACCGGGCCAGACCGGGCCGGACCATGGCCCAGCACCCTGAGGGACCCCCGGCCAAGCGCTGCAAGGCGGCGCAGCCCCAGGGACACGCCCGGCCGCAGGGCCACACGCCGCCCGCCCACGTGCAGCGCCGCTCGCTGCCCATCGCCGCCGCCCGCGGCCCGCTGCTGGCCCGGCTCCGCCGCCTCCACACGGCCGTGCTCATCGGTGAGTGCCGGCACCCCCCAGAGTGCAAATATGGAAGGTGGTGGACAAGTGATATTGTTGTTCTGGAGGTTTGTCTGGGTGAGGCTGCCGGGAGTTCATTTTTTAAGGGATTCAGTCAAAGGCGGATGGCAAAAGTCTCCTCTTAAGAACAGTCCCCCCAGCTACGTTTTTCAGAGTTTTTCACTGATTTTGTTATGCTTTCTTTTTGTCCAAACTAATAATCCTCTTGACAGACTTTCAGGAGCTGAAGACACGCAGCTTCCCACCTGGAAGTGTAAAGACTCCCCACCTGGGTGGAAGGAGCTCTGGAGTGGCCCAGCAGTGAGAGGAGGGCACTGGGTTCTCTCTCTGACCTGCCACTTTTTTGTGGTGTGATTCTTCCTGTCTTCAACCTCCCCATCCTGAAATAAGAGTTAAAAGTAAACATAAAAACTTGTCATGACCTTTAATTTGAGGATGCTATTAAAGTGGAAAAAACCCCAAACCTATTCCCTTGTTCCTTAGGAGAAACGGGCTCAGGGAAGACCACTCAGCTCCCTCAGTACCTGTATGAAGTTGGAATTGGCCACCCTGGCCTCATTGCTGTGACACAGCCCCGCAGGGTGGCAGCTGTCACCCTGGCTGCCAGAGTGGCAGAGGAGAAGAGGACAGAGCTGGGGAAGCTGGTAGGTTGATTTGCAGGTCAGCTTTAGAGAGCTGGTTTAGTGCTGCAGTGTGGATGGGGCCAAATCAGGGCTTAATGGACAAGATGAAAAACAGCCATGGGAGTAGTAGAGTTTTGATTTTGTGATTAGTTTTGGGTGCCACAATATAAGGAAGATGTAAAGCTATTTCAGGAGGCTGTGAAGATGGTGAAGGGTCAGGAGGGGCCATATGAGGAGTGGCTGAGGGCACTTGGTGTGTTCATCCTTTGGGTGGATTATTAGATTTGCAAGATTAACTGCAAATACACTGCTCTGCTTTCCAGAGCCTCCATGCAGTGACCAAAGGGCTTTGTGGCCCTTCCTTGTGGCCCAGTGGCAGTGAGAAGTGCACATCTTTGTGCTGGTGCCCCCTGTAATCCCTCCCTGATCTCTTCCCCAGGTTGGCTACACCGTGCGCTTTGACGACTGCACGTCTGCAGAGACCAGGATCCGGTTCCTGACGGACGGGATGCTGCTGCGGGAGGCCATCGGGGACCCTCTGCTGCAGAAGTACAGCGTGGTCATCCTGGATGAGGCCCACGAGAGGACCATCCACACGGATGTGCTCTTTGGAGTGGTGAAAGCTGCCCAAAGGAAACGGAAGGAGCAGGGCCTGAAGCCACTGAAAGTGTGTGCAATTGGGGTGGCAGCAGCGGGCGGGCTGGGGCTTGGGCTCTGGATGTTATGCTTGCGTTAAAGAGCTGATGGCTTTAACAAGGGGAGATCACTCTCCTCTGTCCCAAACTCTGTGAGCTTTTAGCTCCTCTGTGTGTGGCTCTCAGTACCCAGATGGTGACTTTTGGCTAGTCCTGACTTGGCAGTGTCCAACTGGATGGAAACTGCAGTGCTAACCTGTGCTGTGCTCATGTTGAAGGTGATCATCATGTCAGCGACGATGGACGTCGACCTGTTCTCCCAGTACTTCAACGGAGCTCCTGTCATTTATTTGGAAGGCAGGCAGCACCCCATTGAGATCTTCTACACCAAGGAACGTCAGAGTGACTACATCCAAGCAACACTGGTGTCCATCTTCCAGATCCACCAGGTATGGTGGTTGTGCCAGGTGTGTGTCTCTCTGGGGCAAGGGATTGGCATTTTGTGCTGGGATGTTTGACTGCCAAACTGTTGGATGGTTGTGTCCTTTAATTAAACTGCATTTAGTGCTTTGAAGATGCTGCTGCTGCTGCTGGATTTTGAGACCTATACAGCAAGGCTGAAGCTGAAAGGAGACTGCTAAGCAAAGCTTTCTGTTTTCAACTCATGCCTGATACTTGAATGTTCCTCTCACCTGAGTTATCTGTACCTGAGTCCTTGCTGGCTTTCCCTGCCTGTCCTGGACAGTTATTTAATGACACAGCAATTCCTCCATCCTGTTAAGTCTCACTCCCAGAAAATGCGTTTTACTCTTCACCTCTGGTGAATCCATTGGGAATTCAGGCTGCTGCATACCTTGCACCATATATGTGCTTTTTCTTTCTTCCTTACCTGCTTTGCTGACTTACTGCCATCTCAGTTCTCCTTCCCTATCCAAACCCTTCTAACCTGCTTTTTCCTGTGGTTCCAGGAAGCACCTGCCTGTCAGGACATCCTGGTGTTCCTGACTGGTCAGGAAGAGATTGAAGCAATGACCAAAACCTGTCGGGACATTTCCAAGCACCTCCCGGAGGGCTGCCCACGGCTGACAGTGTTGCCTCTTTATGCTTCTCTGCCCCACTCTCAACAACTCCGTGCCTTTAAACCTACCCCCGAGGTGAGGGAATGTGATGGGTGAACAGGAGCAGTTTGTTTGCTTGTCTGAGTGGAAGAAACATGTGGAATTTAAGGGGTTAAAGCAATTTGTACTGACAGCAATAGTCCTCACTGACTTTAGGCTGAATGGGTGCAGTGTGATGTAAGAGTGCAACTGTGATGGTATTAACAGATGCATCTGATCATAAAAAGAAGGAAGGATTAGAGGGAGTGAAAAGGGCAGAGGAATTGAAATTTACCCCATTTCATAGGACTTGTATGTCCACACCACAAAAAGCCACGGCAGTTAATGAGGGAAGTACTAAGAAAGCTGCAAACCTGGGCATGTTTGTCAGGGTTGTAAGAAGAGGAAATTGTGCTGCCTCTTGTACCTACTTAGCAGATAAATAAGAATAGAGATGTTGTGCCAGAAATGAAACCAAAATCATTGAAAGATATATTGATAACAGCTGTTCTGGTGGTGTATTTTGTTGCAAATGTAAGCACATGTTTTAGAAAATGGAGATTATTTGAATTTATGAGAGCTGGCATAGCAAGCACAGTGTGTGGTCACAGGGTAGGCTTGGCTTACACTGGCCAAAAGCAGTGGCATTTCTTTGTTGCAGCTTCTCTAAGGTGGCTTTGGGTGGGGTTTAATTTGTCCTTCCTTGCAGGGCTGTCGCAAAGTGATCCTCTCCACCAACATTGCAGAAACCTCCATCACCATTTCGGGGATAAAATACGTAGTGGACACAGGCATGGTCAAAGCCAAGAAGTACAGCCCTGGTGAGGAATTCTAAGGAACGACACAGAGATGGGTTGTGGGTTTATAGAAGTTCCTGGAGGCTGTGAGCCTCACTGAGAGGTGATTTCAAACAGCCTCTGTGCTGTCTGAATTAATACCCCAGGTTTTAGGTGGGGGGGTTTTTGGGTGTCAGCCATGTGGGGGTAAAAATGTGTCAAATATGAATCTTTTCATGGACACAGTGCGGGGACAATTTGCTGTGCTTCAGGGTGACCTCTGAGCGGTATTTGGATGGCAGAATTGTTATTGTTAATGCTCCGTGTTTTTCAAAGCTGTGCTTTCTGCTGGCATTAACTGAAGTGATGCTTTTCCATGCACAGACACTGGTCTGGAGGTGCTGGCAGTGCAGCAGGTGTCGAAGGCCCAGGCTTGGCAGCGCACGGGGAGAGCAGGACGGCAGGAAAGTGGGATCTGCTACAGGCTCTACACAGAGGAGGACTTTGAGAAGTTTGATGAAATGACAACACCTGAGATACAGAGGTGAGGGCAGAACCCTGGCACCATCGTGCTTCTTGCCACACCTCTTTGCTGGACTTGTAATGTGAAGAACTGAGCAGCAAAACTGCAGCTAGGGGCTGACTGGGTGACTTTTAAGAAAAATGGTGTGGAGACTAAAGAGAAAATCTAGGAAGTGTTTGCTCAGGATGGGCAGTTGGGCACTGAGTCTCCAAGCACACAGGGCGATAGTTCTCTTGACTGTCTCCAAATCTTGGACTCATGTGCTGGTTTAGGAACTAAGGCTTCACCAGCAGCATCAGAATAGTCTCTGTCAAGTTGTAGCACAGAACTGAGGACTCTTCCTCAATTTATAAGCAAATAAAATTTTTAAAAAAAATTAAATTAGAAAGAAGAGAACCATCTCAACTGTGTTTTCTGCCCCTGCAGGTGTAACCTGGCCAGTGTGGTGCTTCATCTCCTCGCCCTGAAAATTCCTGACGTGCTCACCTTTGACTTCATGTCCAAACCGTCTCCTGGTAAGTGTTTTCAAAGGCAGCCTTGGGGGTAAAAAGAGCAGGGAGCAGTCTTGAGTCATGAAGAACTGGAAAGTGTGTTTTGACTGCCAAGGGAAACCATAGTAAATTGGAAAAGATGCTTGTTCTCCTGAATAGAGATGGATAAACCACATTTTTTGACTCTAATTTCTCTAAATGGAAAGTACTTTTCCCTCTGGCCAGGGAAAGAGGCAGTGGTGGTACCAGGAGCCTTCACATCCATCAATGAGAAGCAGGAGGCCTCACAGCCCCAACATCCTTGTTTTGGCAGATGCTATTCAGGCAGCAATTGATGAGCTGGACCTGCTGGGAGCTGTGACACAAAAGGAAGGTCAGTTTGTCCTGACGCCCCTGGGAAAGAAAATGGCAGCCTTTCCTCTGGATCCAAAGTTCTCTAAGGTAAAAACTGCAGAAAAATTAACTGATTTTTATCTCATGTACTCATCTTGGTACCATTTCTCTTTCAAACTCCTTAAGCAAGGTGTGGAATCTGGGGTGTCTGGAGCTGTACTGGTATATTGACTGTGCCTTAATGCACATTATTTACAGCCCTTGTGTTTGTTTGCTTGTCATTTGTTGTTTAATTCAAGGAGGTTTTTTTGAAAGAGAATTTCCTTTCTCTGGCACTTCTGAAGCTGAAAGGGGGCGAATTTCCTTGTCATTTCCAGGATTGCTTTGCAGGTCCACGAAGTGTTTGATGCTGTAGTTGACTTCAGCCACCATGCTTGTACTGTACATGCACTGGCCAGTCTCAGGAGGGAGCATGGCAGTTGCTGTCAGAGGTGCTTGGTCGGCCCATAGAAGGGTTTACAGTCATCCCTGGGCCCAGATGTTTGTGGAATTGTCCTAAGCAATGCTTGGTAAAGTTCCTGGGCTGCCAGGGAGCAGAAGAGTCTGCCCATGTGAAGTGAATTTGGTCGACCAAACATGAGTTTTGTGGTGTGATTTGCAGGCCATCCTCCTGTCCCCCAAGTTCCACTGTGCCGAGGAGATCCTGACCATTGTGTCACTGCTGTCGGTGGACAGTGTCCTCCACAACCCCCCTGCCCAGAGGGATGAAGTGCAAGCTGTCAGGAAGAAATTCATCTCCAGTGAAGGGGATCATCTGACCCTACTCAACGTGTACAGGGCCTTCAAGAATGTCAATGGCCACCAGGTGGGATGCTCTGAGGGTGCCAATGCTGTGTGGGCTCAGGGGGTGAGGAGCTTTGGCCATAGAGCAAAGTTGAGACCTGCATCCTCCGTGGCTGATGCAACAGGCATCCTCCAAAGCAGTGAGAAAAGAGGACTCATCCTTTACTGCTGGAGAAAGCTGTTCAAGTGCCAGAGGTTTCTTAGCACTGTGGGAGGGAATCTAGACAGAGAGGAGTAATCAGGAGTAGAAAAATGACCAGAAAATGGGTCAGCACCTTTTCTCTGAGACAGATTGTATGGGGGATTCTGCTTTTCATGATATGCAAAGGCTGTCATGCTGCTGGGGTGAAGAAATACCTCCTTGTAACTCCTGGTGTCTCTGCTGCAGGGGTGGTGCAAAGAGAACTTTATCAACGGCAGGAACATGAGACTGATGGCAGAAGTCAGAGCTCAGCTCAGGGACATTTGTGTAAAGGTAACTTGTTGCCACGCTGTATTTCCCTGTTTCACCTGTTTATGTTTTCCTGTTTGTCGCCAAACTGATGTAGCTGTGCACCAAGTCCCAGGAGTGAGGAAATGTGGGTTTGTTTTCAGTCTCCCATGAATAGTTGGGTAAAATTCCTGACTATGGAGTTGCATCCCAAAAGCTAAAAGCTGCAGGGCTTAGTGGGCCAAGGGGAGGTGAAGAGAGGTGGGGAGCTCTGGAAAGGCTTCTCGGGGAGAATACAGATTTTCTTAAGGGATTTTAATGTGTACTAGCAGATATCTTAGTTTTGAGGACAAGCATTGTGTGTCAGAGCAGAGAATGATAAGAGAGGTACATTATGACCTGACCACATGTATGAGATTCTTTCAAGTAAAGATTGATCAGAAGATGATCAGGGAAATCTGGGGAATGGCATGACCCCAAATGACCACCAAAGACCCTCAAAAGACCCATGCTCATATCCCAGTAAGTTCACATAAATAATTAGCATATATGCACGTATTCAGGAAGTGTAATGAGTATGTAATAGAAACGTGATGAATCTATATTAGCTTTGTGAATATAACTTGCTGGTTTAGGTTGCTGGGTCCCTTCCAACTCAGCAGATTCTGTCAGTCTGTACATCTTGGCCAGACCACAGAGCTGGGATGCATTCAAGAGGAACAAACTGGGGTTTTTTGAGGCATGTGACCCAAAAAGGATAATTTGAGGAAGGGATGTTCCCCAGAGAGGGAGAGACCCCTCAAGAGACCCCTCTGTAGTGTAAATGCTTAAACGTGACTCCGTGTGTCCCCGCGCAGCTGTCGGTGCCGCTGGAGTCGTCCCGCTCGGACACCGGGAGCATCCGCCGCTGCCTGGCCCACAGCCTGTTCATGAACGCGGCGGAGCTGCAGCCCGACGGCTCCTACAGCACCGTGGGCTCCAGGCAGGCCGTGGCCATCCACCCCTCCTCGGTGCTGTTCCACTGCCGGCCCTGCTGCGTGGTGTACACCACGCTGCTCCGCACCACGCGCTGCTACATGCGCGACCTGTGCCTGGTGGACGCCGACTGGCTCTACGAGGCAGCGCCCGATTACTTCCGCAGGAAACTCCGCACGGCCAAGGGCTGACCCCCTGGCTCGGGGGTTCTAGCTTTGCCTTAAAGGACTCTGGTTTTTTCATGAATTTTTTACTTAGGCAGGAAAGTTTGTGTCTAAGGCAGGAGATGGGTATTTATTTGGAACAGATTTATATGGTTTTTTTCAAGGATAAAGAGGTTATTGCAAGAGTGCAAATCCCACGTGTTGTTTTTGTGAGGCACAGAAGATGTGTGGATGAGCAAAGATCATGGGGCAGTCAGAGACCAGTCCTGATGTTTTCAGTTCTTGAGGGAGTGTGTTCATGGGCAGCAGTCTGGGGTTAAACGTGAGTCAGTGAATCTGTGCTTTGTGTGCAGAATGGGCTCTCCCATTACAGGTGCAGTGTTCAGACACCTGTCTGGAGTTGGGAGTTTAAAATTCCCCTTCTTTTGATGTGGTGGGACAATATTGATGTGATATGGTGGCATCAATGCTCTCCTGCTTCAGCCTTGCAGAGAGCAGCAAATGGACCTTTGGTGCTTCTCAGCAGTGGGCAGGAGGGGCAGCCTTCAGACAAAGGGAACACTTTATGCCAGGAAAGATTGCCTTGGTCTATCTTCCCTCTAAAATATTACTAAAGGAGAACAAAAATAACCCAAACCCTTTTTCTGAGAAGGCTGCCAGTGGTCTGACCTGAACACTGACAGTTCTGATAAGGAGCAGGATGATATCTGGGACGTATTTCTCACATCCCTGGGAGCTTTCAGGGGAGTGATGCCCATGCTATTCCTGCCCATTCCATTGTGAGGTATCCCAGGAACTCGCCAGCCTGGTGACACATCCTTCCTGCCGAGGCCGGGACTCGAACCCCTGGACTCACCGGGGCCAGGACTCGAACCTGCCGTACTCGGAACTCGAACGGGCAGTCGGGACTCGAACCCGCGTTCAGGACTCGAACCCTGCAGTGCCGGGACTCGAATCCGCGGTGAAATCTCAAACCCTGCGGTGCCGGGACATCGAATCGGGATTTAGGACTCGAACCCTGCGGTGCCGGGACATCGAATCGGGATTTAGGACTCGAACCCTGCGGTGCCAGGACTCGAACCGGGGTTTAGGACTCGAACCCTCCCATGCCGGGACTCGAACCCGCGCCCTCCCGCTCGCGCGGTGCCCGCCGGGGCCCGGAAGGGCCGCTCTGTGTTCCGGGGCGGGGTGTCGTCTCTCCGCGCCGTGTCCCGCACGATGCTGCTCGCCCGCTCGCTGCGCGCCCTGTCCGCGCTGCGCCCCCCGCGCTGCCCCGCGCCCCGCACCGCCGCCCCGCTGCTGCCCCGCACCGCCGCCCCGCTGCTGCCCCGCACCGCCGCCCC
>JAWWTY010000045.1:7463052-7506147 GCA_035222235.1 Margarornis squamiger | reverse complement strand
GCGGGGGTGGTGTAGGGACGGGGGAGTCTGTGTGAGGGCATAGGAGGGTGTGGGGGGATTGTGAGGGGAGAGGGTGTGTGAGGGGATAAGGCGGGTGTAAGGGGAGAGGGTACGTGAGAGGAGAGGGGGTGTGTGGGGGGACCGTGAGGGGAGGGGGGCTGTGTGTGGGTGTGAGGGGAGAGGAGGGCGTGTGGGGACAGGGGTGTGTGTGTGTGAGGGCACAGGAGGGTGTGGGGGCACTGAGGGAAGGGGGGTCTGTATGCGGGGACTGTGAGGGGCTGTGTGTGGGTGTGAGGACATAGGGCGGGGGTGAGGGGATGGGGGGTTGAGGGGGCCTGTGAGGAGCAGGGTGAGGGTGAGGTGGGGTGTGGGCTGTGAGGGATCAGGAGGCCGTGAGGGGTGTGAGGGCAGAGGGGTCCGTGTCGATTGCGGGGCTGAGGGGACCCAGCCCCTGAAGGCCCCAGGTCAGCTCATCGCCCCCCAGCCTGCCCTCGGTGGGTCTGCCCTCAGTGACCACTTTGCCTTGTGCCCTGGAGCCGGGCTGTGCCCCATTCCGTGCCGCTGTACAAACTCACCGCCCGAAATAAAGGTGTGCCGTGCTTCTGCAGGCCCTTTGGATGGCCCATGGTTAACTGTGACACTGGTGTTTTCAGACCCTTCTGTGCATCAACCCGCCCCTTTTCGAGGTGCACCAGGTGCTGCTGAGCCCCGCACAGCACCACGTGGCGCTCATCGGTACCAAGGGGCTCATGGTGCTGGAGCTGCCCAAGCGCTGGGGGAGGAATTCCGAGTTTGAAGGGGGCAAATCCACGGTGAACTGTAGGTGGGTGACACCTTGGGTGCTTAATGACACCCCTGTCCTTGTCCTGCCACTGTTGCTCCACAGCCTCCCTCTCCTGGGGACAGACAGATGTGGAAGACTCTGGTTGTGTCAGGGTTGTAGGGACAGTCACAAATTAAGTTATTTTGGCTCAGGAACTTGCTGATTGTCAAGTGACCCAAATAAATGGCCTTCTAAACTTGTTGCAATTCCCAAGGAGCAAGGTGCTCTTCTGTAGTATTCTCTAGCCTTTCATAGAATCAGAAAATTATGTGGGTTGGAAGAGACTTTAAAGATCATCCAGTCCCACCCCTGCCATGGGCAGGGACACCTTCTACTAGACAAGGTTGCTCCAAGCCCCATCCAACCTGGCCTTGGACACTTCCAGGGAAGGGACAGCCACAACCTCTGGGGTCTTTCAGCTGTGGTAGTCAAAAGCTGGGTGGAAATAACAAAGGCCCCTCCGACTTTAAGAACAGGACAGATAAAGACTTTAAAACATTTTAATTGTGTCCTTAACTCCTCTTGCCCCCATTTCCCTTTAAAAGTAACTTGTGTGTTTCTGGTAACAGTACAAGTTTCTGCTCTGTATTCCAGCACCATTCCTATTGCAGAAAGGTTCTTCACCAGCTCAACATCCTTGACTTTAAAGCATGCAGCCTGGTATCCCTGCGACACCTTGGAGCCCCACATCGTGCTCTTGACTTCGGATAACACTATAAGGTAGAACCCTGAGGTTTTTGGGGCTGATTGCCTTAGATGGGAGTTTTTTCACATCCATAATTTGTCATTCTATATTTGCATCCTGCCATTCTTACCAAGGTTACCAATAAAAAAATAGGATGGGAGAAATGTCAGACTGAGATCAGCTGAAGTTCCCCCATCAGCAGGGAGTGTGCAGCACTGCCAGCACAATGAACGTGGCTGTTGTTTCTTCCCTCCAGGTTTTACAGTCTGAAGGTACCTCAGACACCCATCAAAGTGATTGTGCTTTCGGACACCGAGGAGGAGACTCTTACAATCAAAAAAGGGTTGGTGTGGCTTCTTGGATTTTAAAATGCGTTTGCAGAATAAGTTCTGTATTCTCACTGGTGTTTTTAATGGATAAGTGGTAAATCTACCTGAAAATCTGATATGAATTCTTCAGTGCTAGAACTTCCTTTTCCTTTCGTCTCCCCTCTCTCTTTCTAAAACGAAGTGGTGGCAAACTGTACTGTGAAGCATTTGCCAGAGTAGCAGTTTGAAAATACTGCCTTTAAGTTGGGGTTAAGAAGGGCTTTTTGAGTGAGGAATGAAGAAAATAAATAGTCTTTTTATTTCCCCCTTGGCCTAGTTGGAAAGGAAAATCTACAGGGTTTCTAACAGTCACATCAGTGCTGTAGCTCCCAGGGAGCACAGCACACCTCCTCTTGTTTCCTCTGAAGCTGGGCTGGCTGTGGGGGCACTGCAGAATCGAGGTGCCACAGGAAGGATGTCCCTTCCCTCACGTTCTTTTGCCACTGGCAGTGGCACATGGCCGGGCACTGCTGGGCCAGGGTGGTTTGGCAGGGTGTGCCCATGTCCCACACTGTGCTCCACAGTCACTGCTCACCTGGGTCTTGTTGTGCCCCGTCCCAGGAGAGCCTACACAGCGTCGCTGGGCGAGACAGCCGTGGCCTTCGACTTCGGCCCCCAGGTGCCGGTGCCAAAGCACCTGCTGGGGCAGCGAGGGAGTGAGGAGGTGCTGGGCTACCCCCTGTACATCCTCTATGAGAATGGAGAGACCTTCCTCACCTACATCAGCCTGCTGCAGAGGTAGGGGCACCCTCTCCCCGTGGGGCACGGCGTGCTTGGGTGTTGGTACAGTTGGTACAGCTTGGCTGAGACTCTCTGATGGATGCTGGGCTCTGTTTTATTGTGTTGCAGCCTGGTTTGTCTCTGTGGCAGTGCCAATATACTGGAATCCAAAAACTGTGTCACCCTTTTTCATCCAGACATTATGGGGGGCAGTTTCCACTGCTGAGAATCCACTGGGCATTATGTACCATCAGAAATCTGATACTGGACTGTGAACAAATCAGTGGGTCTAAGGCTGTTAAGTGTATTTTGTAGCCTTCAGTTCACAACACAGACATCCTCAGCTTTGGATGAGGCTCAATAAGCCAAGGATATCTTAGGAAAAGAAATACTTGAAGAGCACAGAGGGTTCACAGGTGTGTTCTGAAATGAAAAGTCAAGAAGATTAATCAAGAATATAACCATGATACAGGAAGAAATCACTTCAGAAAATTGAGAGGATGGTGGAAGACTTAGAAGTTAGATGTAGTGTAGCTGAATATTAAAGTGTGTTATACTTGGGTCAGAAACAGCACTGTGTGCCTCTGCTTGAGCAGTGGATCAGCACAGAGCAGGTCCTGTCTGCAGGCAGTGAAATGGGCTCAGTCCTGCCAGAGTTCTGCTGAGGGAAATGCCATGGCACAAAATGCTGCTTGTGAAGTGCAAGAAACCAATTAAGTGATAATTAAATTGAGCTTTCTGTGAGTACTTTGTGTTCTCATATGAATATGTTTCCTCGTGAATTTTTTGCAGTGTAGCATAAAATGTTATTACTGAGCTCCAGTTTGCTCTGTGAGACCCCACCAAGGAGGGTTACAAGGTCAGCCTTGTAATCCAGGGAAGTCTGAGTTGCTGCTGTCTAAGGGAATTAGGACTCCAAGGCAGCCCTGAGGAAGTCTCCTCCCACACCTGGGGTTGTGAGCAAACATATCTTCTTTATTCCAGTGCTGGCAGCCTTGGGAAGCTGCTGGGCCCTCTGCCCATGCACCCAGCTGCAGAGGATAACTATGGCTACGATGCCTGCGCTGTCCTGTGCCTGCCCTGTGTCCCAAACATCCTGGTGATTGCCACCGAGGCGGGAATGCTCTACCACTGCGTGGTGCTGGATGGAGAAGAGGATGATGAGCAGGTACCTTGGCTTGGCTTTGTCAAAGAGGCAGTTTGGTTTCTTAAGGCCAAGTTCCTTGCTGTAGGGCGGCAGGATGCCTGCAAGTGTGTGCCAAGTGCCAAAACTGCATTCTTTGGGAATGAAGTAGTGAGTCTTCCTCATGTCCCAGCCAGTCCCTGTGGTTCTCTGATGCTTTTGTTTTAAATCTCAGCCCTGTATACCCTGATGGTAGATCAGTTTTTGATCAAACTTACTATGAACTAATTTAAAGAGGATCTTCTAATAAGAAATCTTGGGTTTGAGTTAATTTTTTTTAAGTAAAAGTTGAAAAAAAGAATACTACTTTCCCTGACAATTAATACTCTTGCCTTGCAACATTTTCTTAATGCTGTTTATGTTGGCATTCCTGTTTAAATGAGGTCTCACAGAATTCAATGCTCTTTACAGTCAGAAAAGTCCTGGGACCCAAGATCTGATCTTATTCCTTCCCTGTACGTGTTTGAATGTGTCGAGCTGGAACTTGCACTGAAACTGGCAACAGGAGACGAAGAAGATCCTTTGGAGTCTGACTTCTCCTGCCCAATCAAACTGCACCGAGGTAGGGCTGTCATCCACCTTGTGGCTGCTCCTTGCTGTATTCCAAGCATTTAGGATCCAGCTCTTTGCAAGCTCTCATTGGTGTCAAACAAACAGGGGTGTTGGAGTAAGGATTTGCCTGATGCCCTCGATAAAGCTGTGGAAGGGGCAAGCCTGGGAGGGTCTTCAGTGTTTGCTCGAGGGCAGAGGACACAGGGTCACACAGTACTAAATCCTTTCAGCTGTGGGTTATAAAGTAGTTGTTGCATCTGTGCTGACCTGTGTGTGTGAGAGTGTTGTGGGGAGGGTGATCCTGAGGGAGGAAAAGGTACCTGCTTATCATCCAGTGTAACTGTGGGGCAGGACTAAGTGTTTGGGTCTTAGTGAACAAGCAGCCTGTCAGAATGCTGCTCTGCTGGCTTCAAATATCTAGTGGATTGATACAGATGTGGTGTGATAGGCATAGTTCAAAGCCACTCATCAGCTATTTCAAGTGTAATTTAATTTTACACAGAACTCTAATAACGTTGCACCAAGGTTAGGGTTGGGGTTACAGCTGGCTGGACAATAGGTTGATACGTGTGTTCATCAGTGCAGGTGTGAAGGATGAGTTTTCTCAATTCAGTGCCTTCTCTTACATTTGCTGTTTAAATTTCAGATCCCAAATGTCCCTCTAGATACCACTGCACACATGAAGCTGGTGTCCACAGTGTGGGCTTGACATGGATCAATAAACTGCACAAATTCCTTGGTTCAGGTCAGTGAGGGGAGTAACAGTAAACACCTGCACTTTGGCAGTGACAGGTTGGGGGATGCAGGTGGTACCAAACCCCTTGCCCTGCGATCACATGTGATGCATTCTGATGTGTCTCTTTGTAGATGAGGAAGACAAAGACAGTTTACAAGAGCTGGGAGCAGAACAGAAGTGCTTTGTTGAACATATTCTATGTACTAAACCATTGCCATGCAGGTAAAAACCAAACCCTTTTTAAATTGCATTCAAATCAGGGAGTTGCTATGGAAAATGTTTATAATTTGTCATCTTTTGCTGCATTCTTGCAATTAAAGGTAATAAAGTTATCTCCAAAGAGTTCAAATAATATGAGTAAGCAATCTGTGTATCAGGATTCTTAGTGCACAGTTAGGGAAGTAGCTTAAATTCCTGTGATACTGTCTGGAAATCACCTGTCAGAGCAGCAGAGATTTTCACTTCCATTTACATGGAGCTTTTCCAAAAGTGAATGTGCACAACTTCATGGAACAAAGAACTTTTCTGACTGGGTAACTTGTAATTTTTGTGGTTTTTTCCCTCCAGGCAGCCTGCTCCCATTAGAGGATTTTGGATCGTTTCTGACATCCTGGGGCCCACAATGATCTGCATCACCAACACCTACGAGTGCATTACAAGGCCTCTCTTGTACGTGGTTCTGAACTGGTTTGAAGTCCATGGCAGCTGCATGGGAAGAACCTCAGGATATCACTGTTTTTTATTACTCTCTGATTCTTTCACCCCAAACTTCTGCACCTCTTAAGACACAGTGAAGTTTTGCCTTCTTGGCTGAGCACTGAAGTGTTATTGTAGTAGTTGCTTACTCCTGATAAGGTGTTTGTAGGGGATATAATTAATCATATCACTTAATGAGCATTAGGACAAGAGTTGCATCAAAATGTTCTTGATGGTATGGTTGGGGCTTTTTTTCCTTCATTTTTAGAATAAGGAATCTGCAAATCAAAACCTTGTTTACAGACAGCGGTGTGGAGATTCCTGATGGGCACCAGGGTTATGTTTGCATGAGGGGGGAGAAAAATGGGATTTTAGTATGTGCTTCCAAAGTTACTTTGTTTGGAGGTGGTGGCCCATATAGAGCGGTGTGGTACATGTGCATTTGCACAATTAAATGTGCACCTTGAGGGGAGGGCACTATTTTCAGCTTTAATGTAGGACAGGTACCATCAGCAGAGCCAGTATTAATGTCAGGTTCTGCAGACTTTTCATTTACTTAACTAATTCCGTACAGGTGGGCAGTGACCTGGCAGGCTGCTTTGTAAAGCAGATCACTCTGCTCTTCCAGCACTTGCTTGCCTTGTTCTGGAACTTTCTTATCCTTAAGTCAAAGGATATTTATGATTCCTGCTCATCAAACAGGGCAATGTGGGGGTGTGGGCTCCACCAACCTTGTCCAGGGCTGGATTTACCACATCACTGAACCCCCTGGTGTAACACAGTAATTCCATGGTGGGTGAGTTCCTCACTTTACCAGTTACACTGACATCGTGTCAGTGTTTCTGGCTCCAGCGTGTTGTCCCCTTTGCTGTTCTGTGGCAGGAGCACAGTCCATCCTGCATCCCCTCCCCTGCTCTGCACCAGGGAGGACAAAGACCCGGCTGTTTCCCCGCTCCGCATCGTGGCCGAGTCGGAGCATTCCTTCGAGAAGCACATCCAGAGCATCCTGCAGCGCAGCTCTGCCAATCCCCTGCATCTGAAGTGAGCAAATGCCTTTTCCTGGGGCACCTGAACAGGGAGGGCTTGGGAAGAGTGTGTGTTCATCAGCTCCTGATTGAACAGCACATTGGCTTGGCCATGGCAGGGGTGAAGGCACAGCTCCTGCTGCCTCGTGCCTGTGGCCATACAGGAATGGCATCCAGGCCAGTGGTGGAGGCTGGGAGGGGATCACCTTGCTCCAGTCCCCTGCCCAAAGCAGGGCTGCCCTCAGCTGAGGAGTTTGCTCATTGCTTGGCCCATTGGGTTTGCAGTATCTTGGGATACCCTGGGATTTCCTCATAAAGAAAAATGATTTATAGCAAAGGGATTTAATTGTCATCCCTCGCTTTCATAACTGAGCCCCCTGAGCCCTTTACCATAAACATTGGAAGTGGTTTAGCCTTTCAAAGGAATGTGTTAGATTGCAAAAACCTCTTTGTTACTCTTTAGGTCTGCAGATAAAGATTCTGCTCCTCCCCCTGAAGAATGTCTGCAGCTCCTCAGCAGAGCCACACAGGTGTTCAGAGAGGAATATATCCTGAAACAGGACCTGGCAAAAGAGGAAATTCAGCAAAGGTAATCCAAACCCCTCATAAATATGTGCCGGACAATGTCTCTGTGACACAGCAGCACAAAGTACTGAGCAGCCACCCTCCTCTGAGGGGCTAATCCTTGTGAATGAGCAAATTTATAATACTGCAATACCAGAACTGGAAATTGACTTACAGGAAAGCAGGGGTGGGTGTAATTCATGATCTCTGTAGTGGCTCATAAGGGAAAGAGAATAAAATACTTCTCTTGCTGTTCCTCGTCTGCCAGTGCAGGGTGGCAGGAAACCTGACCTCAGCACTAATCCTGACAAAGGAAAACTGCCTTGAGTCTCTGCTGCTTCAAGTCATACTTATTTATACTATACAGTTAAGACAAAATGGAAGAGTTTGTTCTCACCACTGCCCCTTTTTCAGTGTCTGCGGTTCTTCCTACTCCCAACATTTTCTCTTAGGTGTAAATCCTGAGTCATCTGGCTGCAGGTGGTTTGATTTTTTTGGTATGTGTTTATTTTAAATAGAGTGAAGCTGCTGTGGGGACAGAAAAAGAAACAACTGGAAGATCTGAATTACTGTCGAGAGGAAAGGTGAGTAGAACCTCTATGCTTTTCTCCAGTCAGACTTCAGGAACGATGCACCTTTGTGCAGAAAGGAGTTTGTACAGGGCCCTGGTGAGAAATGAAGGCATTCCTGGCCATAATGAAGCCTGTAGGTTGTCCCTGCTCCAGGTGGCTTCTTTGGATTCCTTGTCCTGTTTCCACATTCCGTGTGTGAGTGTGAAGGAAATAAAGGTCTCTCCCTTGCGTTAAGGAAAAGCCTGCGGGAAATGGCCGAGCGTTTGGCAGACAAGTATGAAGAGGCCAAAGAGAAGCAGGAGGACATCATGAACAGGTGGGTGCACATGGGGCTCCTGTGAAACACAGCTCTGCAGGCTGGCAGGGCAGGCACAGGGTGCTGCACTGCTTTGTTACAAGGCTGGGGTTCTGAAACTCCCTGGGCTGGGCTCAGTGCTGGTTTGCCAGTGGAACTGCAGGCCCAGCCTGAGCCAGCCAGCTCACAAATGCTGCATGAGACCAGCTGAAAGTGGAGTTGTGAGCCCCTGAGACATGGGAGGTGTGACCAGAGCACCAGGCTGCAGTGCTTTGGGGTAACTGTGCCACCAGGTAAGTTAATCCAGCAACATTTCTTGCTCTCTGCATCAAGGATGAAGAAAGTCCTTCGGAGTTTCCACTCTCAGCTTCCTGTTCTATCCGACACTGAAAAAGATATGAAGAAGGAACTGCAGGCAATACATGACCAGCTGCAGCACCTGAGCAATGCTATCAGACAGGTGAGAGGAGGCAGGGCCTGGCTGGTAGGTTATCCACAGCTCCTCCTTCTGTGCTGACAGAACAGGGGACTTGGGTTAATTACCAACAGTGTACTAAAGGGACTTTGTGTCTTGTTGGTGATACAGACAGAACCTCTGCACCCAGTACAAACCCTCAGAGAGCACCCCCTTCTTCAGCCCTGGCAGGGATGATTCTGCTCTTTGCAGAAGGAAGAGTGCAAAAGCAGGCAGAGTTTAACCCGGAAAGAATCAGTTCATTGCAGTACAACACATCAGTCTGTAATTAACAAGCTTTCCCTGTGGCAGGACCAGCACTGACTGGGGCCTTCCCTTTTGTGCCTGATTTCCAGGTGAAAGTGAAAAAGGAATACCAGCAGAAACAGATGGAGAAGGGGCGCAGCCCTCGGAAGCCCAGCATCAGCCTCAGTGCCTACCAGAGCAAGTGCATCCAAACCGTCCTGAGAGAGGAGTAAGTTCAGCTTGGCTCTGCAGAGTCCCAGCCCCGGCACTCCCAGGAGCACTTCAGGGGCCTGGGGTGTCACTGAGCTGTGCAGGAGGGGCTGGGGCTGCCCCTGAGAGCAGCACTGAAATACCTGTGCTGAAGGAGCTGTTTGTCCCTGGATCCCGGGGCGCTCTGTATCCAGCCTGGGCTGACAGAACAACCCCCAGCACTGCTCCCCTTCCCTCCTTCCACCACCCTGAAGTGTTTCCCTTCCCGATTAGTTTGGAGCAAATGTGACCTGCAGCTCTTTAACTTGGATTATTTTTTCCTGAAGGGGAGAACACATCAGGGAGATGGTGAAACAGATCAACGACATCAGGAGCCACGTGAACTTCTAACGTGTCCTCCTGCACCGAGGGCTGGACGAGCTTTAACTGGCCCTGGGATTTCCCCTTGTATATTTACCGTTTGTATGTTGAACAATACACCTTTTACTTATTATTTTGTAAAGAACTGTGAAATAAAATACTTTTGATAAGACTCCTTACATGCTGTGTTTGTTGCTTTTCTCCGGGGCAGGGGATGGCGCAGCAGGTGTTTATATTCCATCTGTCACAGTGTCACACCTCGGGAGTGGGGGATTGCTGCTGCCTGGGGTTATCCTGGGAGTCTCCCACCCTTGCTCCACGGGGGTGCCCAGGGGAAGGCCTGTGGCAGGAGGCAGAGGAGAAAGACCAGAGCAGTGCACACACACACTTCAGCAGCTTTTTTTAATTTGGAACACTTTCTCCATAGAGGACACACCTTCAATACAGTTAACAAATGGTTACACTGGAATCCTGGAGACAGCAGAACTCTACACCCACGATTGCACAGGACACCAATGGCTTGGCTCACTGGAATGCAGTATTAACTTCCAAACACTGTTTGCCTTGAGCAAAAGATGGCTCTGGAGTCCCTCTTGACATTAAAAGGCCAATTCAGTATCTGCTGTAGACAGACTCTAGTGGACAATAAATAGTTGTTGTCCCTCCCCCCTTCCCCTTAGAAAAGGCGACATGGGCAAGCCGAGGTTGGAACAGGAGTTACTGCACTGCTAAAACGTGGCACAGCAAGGGGTGCCGGGGAAGCTGCTGGGCAGGGAGGGCTGGTACACCTGCGGGGGCCAGGGCTACCAGACATGCTGCAAGAACACTTTTTGTACAGGGTAGGACTATACAGGTACAGGAATGCAGACAGGACTTGCTCTCACCCCTGTCACAGCCCACACCAACAGCCCACGCTGGATTGCTGACCAGGTTACAAGCACTGCCTGAGGGGAGAACCCACCCCCGGCCCCACTCATGATCCAGAACACCCAGAACTGGAAGGAAGAGCATTTGTTTTCTCAGGTTTATGAGCAGTAACACCATAATCCATCACCCAGTGAGTATCTACACCAAGAGCTTTTACACATCTTTTACAGTCTTTTACATTTGCTCTGCAAATTTGGCACACACTTTTTTTAGGTTTTTAAAGGCCGCTTTACGTTTCTGGAGTTCAGCAGAAGCTCAGTCACTGCTGAAGCTGCGCTGCCCTTCCCCAGGAGGGACAGCTGTTTGTAGGGAGCACATCTCCCACCACTTCTGTGAACAGCCAGGGTTCCAAATTCAAAATAAACGCTTTAAAAGGTCTGATCTGAAGTCAACACCAGCTGGTGACAAAGCTGACTCGTGTTCCAACGCTAAAATGGGCACCTGTGCTGAAACAGGAGTACAGGTGTGCAGGTCCAGGATGGAGTAATGTGGTGAAAAGGAAAACAACCGTGTAAGAACTCTCTGCCCCTCCTCTCCAAACTGAAAGAAAGTTCCTTCCCACATTCAAACCGTGCCTGGTTCACATGCAAGGAAAAACACACACACTCAACACGCCCCAGGCACGCAGAGCTGCCTCTGGCAACAGCTACCCTGGTACTGTGGCTACCAAGCAGTCCAAGCCACTTGCCCCCTCAGCTCCTTCTCCTCGGGGCTGCAGCCACCACCTCACCCCAACAGCACCACACCATTAACAGTCTGTAAAAACACACCCAAGGAAAAGCCACCCCAACCCTGGACTGAAACCATCCAACCCAGTTCAGAGCAGGGTTGCTGAGAACAGACCAGTAAGGGATGCTGGAGGCCAGGAACAGGCCCTGCCCTTGCCCTCTCGCACTGGGACAGTCCAGGAACTCACCCAAGAATTCTTTTACTGTGCAAATCTTCAGGTGCAGTTCCTCCAGTGCTCAGCTGCTGAAGAGGGAACAGGATGTGCTGTAGTTCTGCCATACAAGAGGTTTCCTCCCCGCTGCTGCACAGGTGAGCTGGTCCCCAGTTACAGTAACTAACTCAGTAACCATTTACACCTCAGTTTTTGGGAAGGAAGGGAGGGAACAGAGGAAAGAGCTTTTCATTCTGCAGCTCCCACTAAAGGCCTGTATTTTTGTCTCCAAAGTTCACCCAACACAACAGGACCCCAAGCATTGGAAAACTGAATGCACAACACCTGGTACTGGATTTATGCATCAGGACCCAGCTGCTGTCACCCTCAGCTCAGCACAGAGTGAGAAAGGCTAAAAACCCCAAAATCTGGTAACAGCCAAATACTAAAGACCCAAGTCACACACCTCAATGTCAATCTATGTGAAGTTCAGTGTTACCTTAAGAAGATGACAGCTCTGCCATCTGTTAGTCTAGTCATTACCAAGGTGGGGAAAATGGCTTTTGGGTGTCAGGGTTATGCAGGGGATTAATTGCTAGGGTGAATAAAATGATTTAATTCTTGCAAGGAGTGACAAGGACTTGAGCTTGTATGCTGCTTTTTGGCTGTTTTTAAGGCATTCCTCTTCAAAACCACCACTTCTGACTTTATGTCAGTAGCAGGATATACACTGCTAAAAATAGGATTTAAGCACTTAAAACATAGTCATGTGCATTACAGTTTCTGTCACTTTTGAAGGTGATGAAGAAAAGCAGATCCCTGACCAAGGATGCAGAGGAAAAACCAACAAGGAATGGAGGAAAGTCTAAGAAGTTTTGGACAGTGTGATCTGCTCCTTCAGCCTCCTTCTTTTAACTGAGTTTTAAGCAGGGGCCAGTTCAAGAATTGGGTCTGCACCACCAGTATCATCAACACCTGCAACTGCACAGGAAACATCCAGGTGTGTGCACAGAACTCCAGCAGCTGGAAGAGGAGGAATGGTCATGTCAGCCCTGCCCATTTACAGAACAAAGAACCCAAACCTGGCGACTGGCTGAGCACGAGAACTCCCTGCCTCTGCCATGCACATGGCTGGCTGCATAAACAGGGGACAGCCCCCCTGAGCAATGCCCTGGCACCAGACCTCAGACAGGAGCTGCTGTGCCTTCCACGCTGCCCCAGCACAATCCTGCAGCTCCTGCACCATTGTGCCCTGGCTGGGAGTGAGTCCCTGTTTGCAGACCCACAACTGGTGGGTCTCCACTCAGCACCTTCCAGTGAGAGCTCCTGGCTTTGCTGTCACCCCCGAGCAGAGCAGACCTGCATCACCTCCTGACAATGCTCACACGGGACCTTCACCAGCTTTTTGTGGTCTGAGACTTTTTTTTTGTTTGTATTTGTGGTTTTTCTTTTTAATTTTTCCACAGAGAAGGGATTCCAGGCACTGCTCAGCTTTAGAGATGAGAGACAACCATTTGTAGCTCCATATTCTAAATTACATTGGTGAAGAGAGATTACAAAACAGTGCATTTCTTGTGCTTTTCTTTCAGTATCTGAATTCAACAGAAAAATGGCAAGGAGCTAAATTCTCAGTACAGTTTCCTTTTTTTTTTGGGCTAGCATTTATCTGTCCAGGAGAGACACAGCTCGCTCACATCCACGTTTCAGCAGCATTCAGATTCTTCACAGAGCCAATGGTTTAAAAAAAAAAAAAAAGTACTGAGTTATGAAATAAGATCAATATCCAGTGTCCTGCTAATAAAGTCATATTTTAATATAAAATATTCATACAGCATACTCTACACCTCATTCTCTCTGCTAGCTGAATACTGTTACTGACTATTCAAACAGAAAAACTTCAACCACTTTGCTCTTCAACGTTTTGGAGGGACAATACGGTTTCCAGCAGCTACTCTGATCACAGTAGTGGGGGAAAGGACAGAGGGAAAGACAGGGGTAAATGTTCCAAAACTCTCTATTAGGTTACGAAGTCGGCTGAAAGAGGGAAGTTTTTCAGAATGTAAGGACTGATCCCACTCAGTGGAACACGAAACACTGCACTCATTAGTGTTTCCATTAGAAAGTTCTCCTTCCTACACTGCAAGTCACCCTCGAGCTCTCTTCCTGCCCAGTACGAAACCTTGTTCCCCTCTAGAAACAAAACCTAAGCCATTGCTCCCCTCTGTTGTCTTCTGCTCTTTCGGTTAGAGTTAAATAATAATTAATGTTGCTATAAAGATGAGTTAAAAACCCCGGGCGTGGCCTCGCAGCTCCTGCTCAGGGTGTCATGTCTCGGGGAGCTGATTAATGTCCGTCAGTTTTGTGTCGTTCAGGATGGCTCGGATCCTCTCCAGGGAATCTGCCTGCCGGATCCGCTCCAGCTGCACCTGCAGGGAACCAGAGCAGTGCAGTGAGCAGAGCTGGGCCAGGGCCACAGCCAGGGCAGGGCCCCCAGGGCACAGAAAACAGTCACAAAGGCAAGGGGGGGATTAGGCACGAGCTTCGTTCAGGCCCAAGAGCAGGAGGAGGGAGGGAAGGAAGGAAGGAAGGAAGACATAAGGCAGTTGTGATTTGACAGTAAACCCCCACTTTCTGGGGGGCTCAGGCAAACCTTCCCCATCACTGTGTTTTGTCACTGACACTGTCCTGGCAAACTGGAGGAGACATGGAAAGCAAAGAAACTCGCACAGAAAGAATGCAAAGGAACTAGAGCAGCCTAATGTGTGCCTTGGAGCCTCTCAAGATCCTAAATGCTAAATGGTCTTGGAGGAAACGTCCCATTTCCAAGCTCACTCTCCCCAAGCCAGGACAATTCAATAGTCTCCTTTGTCCTACCTACTCCTCCTCCAGACACACCAGAACAAGAGAGGACAGATCTCTATTGTCCATCCAGCTAAACTCTGTCTAGTAAACAACCTCCCAGATTCTGGTTTTAGTTTCCAAATAAACCTGAATGCTTGACTCAAAAAACAATTGTATTTTGAATTCTGCTGAATGTCAGTGAGCAGTCTGGCCAAGGACTCTGAGGAGATGGGGCTGAAATTCAGCAAAGTAAGTTGGAACATAAAGGGGGTGAAATTCTGGACCCTGAAGGTGAGACCAGTCCAGCCTTGGCTTCCCAAGGGACAGTCAGTGGCTCTGCAAACACAGGAACTGCAGTTCCCTTTGTGCTCTGTACAGTTTTAGCAAGGGAACAGCCTGAAAATCCAGCACTGGCCTCCATGAACACCCCTGACAAAACTCCTGCCTTCACCTCACCACCAACCACAGCCTCCCGTTTTTGGGGGGAATACAAGGATAGCAACAGTGACAATGGCAAGGGTAAGACTTTCAGGCAGTATAACCAAAGCAGTAACTATAACCCAAAGAACCCTTTCATACATTCATATCAAAGACTCAGTGATTTACCATGAAAAGTAACACACTGGAAACATCAGGAGATGGACAATGAAAAACATGGGTCTAAAAGTGCCATCATTTATGGCTCTCTACAGTTTCTTTTAGTACAATAATTGTGCATCTTTGCTGCTGAGAATCAGTTGGAACCACAACTAGAATCCTGATGGGCTTTAAGAATAATACCATATCAGGAATACCTGATCGGTTTATTACACTAACAACTTTTAAAATAGTTCATAAATACCAACATAAGAAAATGACAACTGCTACTTCTTATTTTACACAGCTCTGGAGAAGTAATGAACTGAAAGTAGCACCTCACACACTGATTGCACTTTCCTTACCTGAAGTGTCTGAGAAAGCTTCACAAAATCCCTCTGCACTTGCTCACTGACATCTAGTTCAGTCTGCAAACGCTGAGCTTTGTTCTTCTCCTCAAACACCAGCTGCTCCAGGTTGGCCTGCAGAGGAAGAGACTCTTCATGTCATGCTTCAGCTGAGTCAAAAGGAGAAGCTTGTACAAAATGATTGAAGTGTGACACTAGAGCAAAGCAGCAGCTTATTTTCAGAGTCCTGACAACAAATTAAACCAGACTTTCCACACCTCAGTTTTCCTAACTGCAAAATCAGGGGCTGATACCCATTAACAAATGTCAGTAGCCTGGTTAAAGCATGAAAAACTCAGTGTCTTTCAGCAGCTGTGACCAAGGAGCTCAAAATACAAAGGCAGAGCTCTGAGTTTTACTGAAGTGTGATCAGAGATAAGGGAGCAATCTGCTGCTGAAAACAGAACTGTGTTGCTGCCTTGAGTTTTGGTCAGAAAAGTAACTGAGGGAAGGAAAAACCCCAAAAGGGGGGTGAAGGGGCAATTCAGCCCCACTACTTTGTAACCCCAAGTGCCAAGTGCCTGGGCTGGGCATTGGAACCACACCCAGGGGACAGTGTTTCTCTGCCAGTTTCTTACCAACATTCAAAAGCTCCTTTTTTTTTTTCATTCTTATGTAGTGCCAGTTCTCTGACTGCTGATCAGCACAAAAGGTGCAGATACACTCCCCACCCAGACATCACAGCTACCTTTGCTGCAGTCTCCTTCTTCAGCTGCTCTTCCAGAGTGTTCTTTGCTTCCTGCAGACTCTCCAGCTGCTGCAGGTTTTCCTGTGAGGAACTTTCCAACTATATAATAAAAATTTTTAAAAAAATTGTTAACTAAACCTTCCAACATTTCAATCTCCCACAGTCCCCCTATAAGAAAGCACAGCCCAAGTATCCTTCTGGGACTCAGAAATATACTTAAAAAACCTCTTCTAGGGATAAGGGGAATACCTGAATAACACCTCTTTTCTCTCAGTTTATCTCTTTTGGGAACTGGAGAGAATTGTCCAAAGCTGACATTTAGGTTAGTGTTAGGTATTAGTCAGGAATCAGTTAATCCAATATTTAGGCTACAGATTATTAACCAGAGCAAACACCTTCCAAGGAACAGACCTATAAATGTGTCCCAGTCCTACACTGGCAACAATACACAAAGAAAGAATCCTGTGTTAAAAAAACACCAAAAACCAAATCAAAACCAAAAATCCCAGTGAAAGGGCTCCTTACCTGTTCTTTTTCCACTTTTATTCTTTCCAGTTCAGCTTTTAAACTGGAAATGGAAGCTGAAAAACAAGAATATTAAAGCTTAAATGCAGGAAACACAGGAAATTGTTCATCCCCTGTTTACTTCCACTAATACAGTAAGCCCATGTTACATCAAAGGCACCTCAAAAGCAAACAAGTACAAAAGATTGTACTTTTGTTTCATTTGCACAGCTTGGTGTATCAGCCATCAAAATAGGCAGTATTCAGGATTCAGATAAGCCAACTTACCACAAAAATCAAGCCTTTGTGCATCTTCTGAACCTCTAATATTCCTATCCTGAGCCTGTGCCACCCCTGCTCACCTATTTCCTCTTTGCAATTCTCTATTTCCAGCTGTAGGGTTTCTTCTATATTTTCTTTCAAATACTGCTCAGCTTGGATCTGTTCTTTCAAGAACAAGATCTCAGCCTTCAGCTTCTCCTCGAGGTGATCAGCTGCTGTCCTCACACTGATGATGTCCTCGCGGTACTTGAGGATCAGCTCACGGAGCTCCTGCAGCAGAACACGGGGGTTATCCCCTCGAGCCCCCACGGCCCTGCCCTGCCCAGCACACCACAGTCCCAGCACACCACATCCTGCACCCAGCAAGGCATCCCAAGGAGTTTTCTTGGCCATAAGAAACACAGAATGTGTGAAGATTCATGCCCCCACAGGTTTATGACCAAAGGGAGTGGCCATGAAAGGCATGATAAGGCTTATCATTACCCAGGGCTCAGGATTATTACTGGTCTTAACTGGACAGAAGTGACTGACTTTGCTTGACTTACTGAATGAATACACTGGAGCCCTGGTGACTGGACACTTGTGTGCCCAGTTGCAAAATACAGCTTGAACTGGCTGAACTGGGATAAACCCACTCTCCACTGACAAACACAGCAGCTGTCAGGCCATAGTTAACTCATTTTATTATTATTTATCCTTAACATGAACTATGCCAATGGCACAGTGGGATTAGACTGCTGGTTTTGTACATGACAGACTTCCAGGGCTCAAATCCCAATTACTAGTGTTAGTGATTTGAAAATGTTTTACCTCTGCTGCTTCTGGTAGAATGAAATCTTCAGCTTGCTGCAGAGACACGTGCAAGCTGTGCTTTCCCTGAAGACTTTCATTGTCCTTCTGCAGCCTCACCAGCTCTTCTGAAACCTGCTCCCTTGACTGGGTCAGGACAGCCTCCAATGCAAAGAAAAGCATAAATTCTCACTTAGGGTCATGCTCAGACCTCTTCTGCTCCATTTGCTGTCACTAGTAAATGCTTTCAAAGGTCTGGGGAACTGACTGGCTTTGTAAAGAGGGGAAACAAAATGATGGTGTGCATCAACACAGGCAGTCCCCTCTTGCTTGGCCTGTGCACCAGGAATAAAGGCAAGACCAACTTTAACTTTACAGGCAGAGAGGAAGAACCAAGTGCTAAATACAGCATTGCTCAGTCTCCCACTTTTCTTCTGTATTTATCCTTTAGCTGGCTCTGCTCATGGAGGGGAAGGAGTGGGGGAATCACATGTGGTTTCAGGAACTGGCAGGGATGTTTATTAAAGTGTTTATTTAAATGACAGCACTCAGCTGTAAGAGCAGGTTATTAAAAAACCTGAAACATTCCTCCTGGAGCTTTCCATGGTAGGTGTCTGCCTCCCACTGTTCTTTGAGGGAAACATCAAAACAGCTGATCCCTTGTAAAGGAAAAGGATGAAGAGGACATAGCTTTGCTTGTATTATAAAAGAAAAAACACCCAGTGAACTTAGTTCTAAGAGGAATGGTAGCTTTGGTATGGGGGAATCAGGGACTTGAGCTCTGCCAGAGCTGTATTATGGGTGGGCAGCACAAGAAGCAGACTCAGATACTGATCTGAGTATTTTCTGGGTCTCCTGCACCTCCACAGACCTGCTCTCCCTCAGAACATCAGACACAACACCCCTGCAAGCAATGCCCTGATGTCCTCCAGACACTCCCAGACCCCAGAAATGTAATAGTGGGATTCACGAGGGTGAATTCTCTCAGTCCCCCAGAAATGCTGTGCCAGGGAGGGAAAAAGAAGAACCTCAATTCTAATACAGGAGGGAAAGGATTGCTCTAAGGAAGTCAAACTTAGTTCTAGAACACGAGGTCCTATTCCTATTCCCTGGCTTAATTCCAACAAGACACTCAAAAATAGTTTCAAAAAATTCCATTTCCATCCTTATCTCTTCTGGGTGTTAGGGCTGACATTTGAAGTCTGACCTGTAAAAACACTGAGCATTCATCACCAAAACTCAAGAAAATATTCACTACTGATGGTACTTGTGATGAATCCTAAAAAACTGTCTTGAGAAAATCTACTGCCTTCAGACTTGAGGTAAAATGAAAATATTAAATGGTCATGAAATGTAGATAATGGGGAAAGGAGCTGACTGCTGGTCTTCACTGAGGATATGGATGAACACAGCATGGCAGGGTGACACCAACTGTCCCAGGTCCAGCATTTGCCACAGAGCTCACTTGAGCAGGATCTTTCCAAGTTAAGATGCTCAGCTCTCTCCAGCCAACCCTGGCTGGGCAGCAACACAAAGTCTTTGGCAAACAAAAACTGAGCTCCAAAGGTCAGACAAAGAGGGCTGGTCAAAGGATCTCTGGGTTTAACCTGCCTTACCATTTGCTCCTGGACACTCCTCTTGGCTTGCAGAAATGCCTGCTGCAGTTCACTGAGGAAGTTCTCTGACTTCTGACACTTGGCCATAAGTAAGGAGATCTTAAAGGAAGAAAACCCACACAGACATGTAAGATATAAAGGAGGAAACAGATTCTGAAGAAGAAATAACCCCCAAGGTTCTCTCGCCTGTTATCATTACTAATAAATACCTTGAAATTTCCAACTAATCCACTGAAGTTTATTTGGATATTTTGAGGCCAAAATTGGATACCAAGACATTAGAGACATGTTAGTTTTATCTAGGAAGTGTTCAGACTCAGGTGGAGCAAAACTAACACTGGACATTCTCATTTGTGGTGCCTCTACAGTCAATAGCCCCCTGTATCCAACAGAGGATGAGTTCTTCTTACAAACTTTGGAAGAACAATATTCCTCCCATCTCAATTACCAAATGCCTGTACCTGATTAGAGGAGTCTTCAGCACTTTGTTTCATGTAATCCTCCAATTCCTGTTTATCTTTCATTGTCTTTTCCAGCTGGTCATTAGCCTGCCTCAGCATCACCTGCAGCTTTTTCACCTGTGTTGTCACAACAAAATAATCTCATTTTCCATTCTCTTGGGAAGCATTTATTTCCTGGACTCCATCCCATCCCCAAACCACAAAAAATCCCTCAAAAAATCCTGTGCAACCCAGAAGCTCCTTTGTTGTCCTTATGAAAGAGCCTCCAGCACAGATTATCCCTCTAAGGAAACATGGGACACCAAACTGCACTGGCCCATTGCCATGCAATGACTTCAGTCACTTGTTTCCAAGCACAATGTGACTCACGCCTTCCACACCCATCTGAAAACTGCTCTTCAGTGCATGGCAGGAAACAAATACCCTCCAGGACACCACAGTCATTTTATGCTGTTAGGATCTGCCTTTACTGCATGGTCCAACAGCACCAGCTAAAGTGGTTCTTGGAGGTGAATCCTTCAGAAATATGTACACGTTGGTGCTCGTGACCATACAGGAATAGCACATCAGGTTATATCACTAAAATGCCACAAGTTATCCAGATCTTAGGTATGCTGACACTGCTCAATTAAAAACAAGGAATGGCTCATTGTTGCATCCTTAGTAGTTCAAAAACTAAAGCAAGAAGAGAAATCCCACCTGGTCTCTTGTCTCAGCCTCCTGGATCTGGATCCCTTGCAACTGCTTCTCGTAGTTGGAGCACATGTCACAGCGTCTGCCCAGCTTGTTCCCCGCATTCTGCACCTGGAGAACACAGACTTATCACCTGCCAGGAAGGCCACAAAAGGCTTTAAGGCCTGCAGGAATGCTACACACTCCAAGGTGTGTTGTGTGATCACAAAATATCACAGATAAGAGGCAGTGACAGGCTCATGTAACTGCAGGATTAGGTTGCTCGAAAAGGAAAGGATACCGTGAATCAGCTGGGGGATATCAGCTTGTCCTGGCCTGAGTCCCACTGTCAGCACAAATGCAATAACCCATGGCATTTAAGAGTTCATCAAGTCACTCAGTGTGCCCCTTTGACATAAAGAAACCAAAGAGGAGAGAAGGAAAGAAAAAGTGTTGGGGTGTGCAGCGGGGAAACAGAGAGTAAAGCTGCTCCAGTGGGAATTGTAATGGTTTTGGCCAAGGGGACAAATGGAAGTTTCATCAAAGATTCATCTGCAGGTCAGGTTTGAGCTGAAACTGTGTTTGTATTTGCTGCTCCATGTCCCACCCACACTGAGTGGCATTCACACACCCAGCGTGTGCTCCTGCCTCCAGAAGCACGTGGGAAGCAGCAAATTCTGTTCTGAATTCTAAGAAAGGGTTGGAGTAAAGCACCATCAGAATGTCCACAGGGCAAGAAGGAAACACTCAGGAGGAGGGGATTTAACTCAGAGCTGAGATCAGGACGCTGGAATTTCTCCAGGCATAGCAAATCAGTAGGAAAACAAACAAACAGACCAAAAGAAACAAACCCACAGGTTTGGTGAGACTGCCCAAGTAATGATTTGCACTTCAGTTAAATTGCAACAAGTTAAGGAAATAAAAATATCATTAGTTCTTCATTTCAGCAGTCCTTTATCTGGACTTCTCCTCACTGCATTCTTACATTCCTTTTTTTACCCCTGTCTTGTCTTCCTTTTCACCCACTATGGACTGCTATCTCCCCCTTCCTTTTCTTCCCCTTGAAGTGTTGCTCCTTGGCCTCTCTCCCTCTGAAAGAGTAACCACAGGAACCCCAAAATACTCCCTTTTTCACTAAGAAACCAAATGCAAGCTTTGAACTGGCATCACATGAAGCTGCTGAAAAACTGAGAGGCAGAACACCCAAAAGCAACAATTTCCTTGGTCATCCAGACTGAAACTGGAACAGGGTTTATTCTAATCTGCTACTTGTTGCTCTCAGGAGTCAGTTGTTGATGATGCAAGTCCCCAAAAATCTCCTGAAGCTTCCTCTGTGGCAGCTTTGTGTGTTTGCACATCTTGGCTGCTCATTTCCAAATCACACCCATGCACAGCCCTCAGGAAAAGCCCCTGGCACCATGGTTAGCTCTGCTCCTTCTGGTAATCTGTGCACTCTCCTTGTCATCCCCACTTCCACCAGATCACCCTTCCCTTAGTTTCCCATTTTCTCCTTTTCTTTTGACTTCTCCCATCTTTTTTTTCACCCTGCCACATAACTGTGAGATCAAGAGCCAGCCCTGCCAGTCCCCCCAAAGTATAACCCATCCTGTGTTCAGTAAAGGTGTCTGTCCCACGAGCAGAGCCAGGGAACACTGCTGACATCTCATGTGCTTTGCCTACAGAAGCATTCCAAGGGGGAAAAATGAACAGCTGCCCAGAGAAGCTGTGGCTGCCCCATCCCTGGAAGTGTCCAAGGCCAAGCTGGATGAGGCTTGGAGCAACCTGGGCTCGTGGAAGGTGTCCCTGCCCATGGCTGGGGGTCTGGGTGGTCTTTAAAGTCCCTTCCAACCCAACCCTATCTGTGACTCTCTGCCCATGCTTTCCAAGAGCTCCATCTCCCCCTGGAGCAGTGCTGCTGGCCATGGCTCTGGAGGCATTCGGGGAGAGCAGCTGCTATTTAAGCAATGCTGAGACTGAGTGAGCAGGGCACGGTGTCCTGCTCTTTCCTCTCACAGCTGGCTGTGTGTAGAGCCCAGGGGGCAGAGCTGTCCCTGGCAGGGCCCACAGCACAGCAGGGAGGGCAGGGACCCACCTCCTTCTGCAGCAGGTTCCACTCGGTCTCGCTGACCAGGCGGTACCCGCTGGGGGACACGTAGGCGCTCTCCACGCCCTGGGTGACGCTGGAAAGGAGCGAGGCAGTCTCTTCTTGCTCCGGTGTCATTGCTTTGATTGCTTTTTCCTGATCTTTGGTTAACATGAACCCACTGGGCATTTGCAGAGATCCAAGGGAAGCCGTGTCAAAGTTCTCAGAGACCGAATCTGCTCCAACGAGCGGTCCAAAATCCGACTCGTCCAGGTTCCCAGCAGATTTTGCTTTGTTGTTGTATCCTAAAGCTTTGGACTGTAAAGATCCAGATGTCCCCAGACTGTCTGTTGACTGTGCTCTCCGTAGTCCATCTTTAAACATATCAGTATCTGATTTATTGAAAGATTCTGCAGAAGAAAGAAGCAAGTCTGCATCCAGGGAATGGACTGAGCCATGGGTGCTGTTCACCTGCACCTGGAATTGAAGAACAAGGGAGAAAAAGTTAGATGCTCCATTTTAGGAAGGTACAGGAGCAATGCTGGACACCAATATCAGGCAAATTTAAGCTGGCTTTGGCAAGAACAGCCAATCACTAAGCTTAAGATGGCAGAGGAAAGGACAGGGAACTGAAATGTGCCAGCTGGAATCAAAAAACAAATAAAACAAGTGAAAAAAGAGTCTTTTGTTAACAAAATGCTTTTGTAAGAATCTGTCTTCCTGCCAGACAAGCAAGGACACAGACACCTTCCACCTTCCAATATTTGAAACAAGATGTTTCTTCCTCTAAAGAGATATGGTTGCAATATCCCTTCTACAACTATATTCTACAAAACAGAAGGCAAATACTCCACCTTCACTAGTAAATTCATAAGTCTTTCATAAAACAAAACACTTCACTTTAACAGAAAGATAAATGGAGAATGATACACTTAAGATCTACCCTCTACTGACAAATGAATGTTCTTTTTCTCTTTCTTTCTTCTGCTTTGAGTGTCTGACAAAATATTGAAATATTTTCTTCACAAGATGATTTGTACATAAAATAAAACAGAAAGGGAAAATGCTGGGCTTAAACAGAAAGGTATCCTGGGGAAGGCCAACACCAAAAGCCACACAAACTGTCCTGTGACGTGTAGCAGGCACATTAAGCCTCTTGATCTATTTTTATTTTTTGTAGCACTGAAAAGAGAGCAGTAATGCTTTATTTAAAAAGCATATGACTGCTTTCAAAATACCTTCCAATGCATTATGTGCTTCTGCTTTGCCATTAGGCACAGAAAGAAAATACCACTGCAAACCAGCCTCTTGAGAAAAATTCTCATTTCTGAAATAGGTCCAGCAGAGAGTACTTATAAGTGCTTATAACCTAAAATATATATATTTACTATGTACCACTGGATTATGAATGTTGTAAATGGCTTGTTTTAATCATTTTAGGCAACAATATTTATATATGCATGTATATATACAAGTTCAAATTCATAATAAAAGAGTGAATAGAATACAAACTTCAATAAAACTGCATCTTCATACCACAACCAAAAAAATACTAACAAATCATCTGTTTGTACTGCAAACTGCCCAACTGAGAAGAGCTCAGAACTCAAATTACGGTAAGTTCTAAGACATGATCAATAATGTGATTCATTATCACGTGCCAAACATAATCTGTACACTCAAAAAGGTCATAAATAACACCGAAACCAAAGACACGGAACTAAAGCACTTTGGAAATTAAGGCCTTTCTCAAAATGCAACATTTCCCATTATGTACAACCCCTGTAATTAAACAGATGTTGTGATTAAGGGACTAAAGAATATGCAGGGAACTGAGATTGAAGAAAACAACAGAAGATACATTTTTTGTTCACCACCCCACGTGTCTCATTTGCATATCTGGGTACGGAAGGGTTAATGAATTTACACACAGGATTTGAAGTTGAAAGTTGTCCTGACTGTAGGATAAAGGGCAGAACTAGATCTCAGCTACATTTGGATGTTATTTCTGCATTCTGAACTGCTATTAACCCTTGACAAAAATAAAGGGCAGACTCCAGAAGGCTTTTCCCCTTCAAAACACTGGCTCACTCTGCAAATTCCCAAGTTCTCCTGAAGCTTAAATAAGCTCCCATAGCACAAAAACTTGGTGGGTTTTTAATAATTTTTTTAACTTACAAAACCAAAACAGACCCTGTGAAATGGCAAACACAGAATTCAACCAGAAGCTCAGCAAAGCAGCTGCAACACACTCGCTGAATGTTCAGATATAATTGGCTTAATTATGAATATTTCGGTGTTAGAACGTGGTCATAAAGCCCAAGAGAATGTAACTGCAGTTAACACCCAGAATGCAAAAGGTGAATTACCATTTTTAATGGCATCTCTCAGGATTGTCTTCCAACCTTTATTAGAATTTATACATTCAAGTACACCTCCAAGGATTATTTAATTGCTTAATAAGACTTAGAAGCTACAGAGGATGAAGGACAGTAACTCTGCATTTGTATTTGCAATTAACGCCCTGAGGAATGTGCAAGATCCAGTGGTTTTACCTCTTCATTGGAGAGCTGGGCAAGGGTCTCCTCAGGGGCCAGAGAACATGAAGCTTTTGTTTCATCATCTGAATCTTTTTGCTTCTCTTCCTTTGTCTTGCTAAGCCTTTGCTGATCGTCTTCTTCCTAGAAATCAGTGGTCAATAGAGGATACATAAAAATGGGATTCAATTTTGCCACAGCAGGCATGACATCTGCTTTCATGATAAACTAAGCTACAAAGAAGACACTGGAAAACATTATTTTGGTGTTTATCCTATAAATATTCTTTTACTTTAAAAAATCTGGTGTTCATTCCACAAGGCACCCAAACTGACTTAAATGAGAACTTACTTCCCAAGTTTAGTGGCCAAGTCATGTTCTAGAATAATTTTATTCAAAGAACATTTTACCTGAGTCAAAATTCTTATTAACAGGGATTCCCAAATAAGCAACAAAACTAGCTGGTACACTGGCTATTGTATAGAATATATAGATATAACATATTTGTATCCCCAAAGGCCCATTAGCAGCCATTTACAAGCATGAGCATTAAAGCAAAGTGAAAAGAGGAAGTGCTGAACCCTTTAAACAATGGATATAAGGACAAAGAATCCAAAGAAAGACATCATAGATCACTAAGTCATAAATTACATACACAATCATTTGCATAAGATAATCTAAAATGAAGGTCTTAATTTAGGCCTAATATATGTCTTAGACTGGAAAAACCCAGAAAGAAGTGAAACTGGCTGTCCTGACACCCTCAGCCCAGAGGTTTTGCCTCCCAGATCACTGTTTCTTCCTCCAAGATAAATGAAGAGGCAATAATATCCAGAAATTAAAGTATTGGCAACCTTACTTTCAAAGTTACTGCAGACATTAATATTAAAATCTTGGCCCAAATGGAGAGTCTCTGTTATAACTCTCAGGTGCCACTCAAAGGGCACGTTTCTGTTCCAGCAGTCACCTCTCATCTTTGGCAATATTCACACCCTTGTCTCCAACTATTCCAATACCTGTTCCACCACCACAACCCTCCAGGATCACAAAACCCCAAGGCAAGCAGCCACTCACCTGATCCTTTTTCTTCAGCTCCTCCACCTGCCGGAGCTGCTCTGAGGTCAGCACGATCTCCATCCTTTGCATGTCCCTCATCAGCAGGCGCTGGGACTCCAGGAACTGGTCGTTGGCTTTTTGCCACGTGTGTTTCAGCTGGTTGTGCTGCTGCCTCTCTTGCTCCAAGAGATGGCAAACTGTGCACAAAGAGAGGCACTCTGAGCCAGAGTTGTTTCAAGAGATGCATTTTCGTGAATAAAAGTAATTATTGCTCTGATCGAGAACAGGCAGGGCTTTGTTCAACGACTACTTGGGATGAAATAAGGCATTTTCTTAATTTCCAAACTGGGCTTGTGATTAGGAATGTATTACTGACAGTTTAGGATTTCCCAATGAGAAAATTAATGCCTCAGATTCATTCATGAATTCTAGTAGTTTACTTTTCTAGTGCTGGACCAGCATTCAGCACTGACACACCTCAGGGAGCCAGATCAATGCATTATGGAAACACTGCTCACAATTATGCACAAATAAATCACACGTAAAATCACTTGGGTAAGAATGAAACTTGCAATACTTTGAGAATTTAGCAGAAATTCAACAGCATCCCTTGTGGTTTTCCTCTGTCAGTAAAGAATTCCACATTCAATTCTTCTGCGAACATTTTAATGCCTTTCACATTTAAAAGTGCTGCTTCCCCCTCCCTCTTTCTCTAAATCCAATTCAAATAAGAGATGAGAAAATAATTCACAGCTCTGTTGGGGTTTGCATCCTTCAGTGCAAAAGGCTGAGAGGTTTTTTATTAGGGAGGTACCTTCATGAAGTTCTTTCCTCAACTTCTCTGCATCTTCCTGCAGGACTGATTTCTGAGTGTTGAGAACAGCCACGTACATCTCCAAATCTGTCCTGCACGACTTCTCAGCTTCCAAATAATGGTTCAGTTCTTTAACCTGCATCAAAGAGGGAAATCAACCATCCCAGGCTGGGAACACTCTCAGGCATTTCCATGTTAGAAGTGACAGGTCACCTCTTCAGGTAATGGACATGTGCTGAAGGGGAAGGTTATTTCTAGAAATCCAAAATATTCAACTACCAGTGTGCAAGCAGGGCTTGCATTTATTTCTGAATACATTACTCATTAAAATTCTGCTAAGTCAAACCTCTCAGTGTATCACAGTGCTAACAGCTGGATCACAACAGCACAGAGATGGCAAAGAGGCAACCAGCTCAGGAAGGCAGACAGAGGCAATCCTTTAATCAGTGCTGATAAGCCAACAACTAAGTAGGACGTGGAGATGGTTTAAAACACAGTAATAATAGTAGTCAGAAAACATGACTATGGGGCAAGCCTGAGCTAAGCCTAGGAAGAAACAGGGACAGACAAGAAAAGAAACATTCAAACTCACGAAATACTGTTGCAAAAAAGAAAGGAAAACCTGTCAGTGAAGAGGAATTCTATCAAGAAATGCTGAAGAAATATATTTTGATTTTTTGCCTCTTGTTTTTTAAATAGCAAAGCCAACCAAGAACCAGCAAAGCTAACAAAGCCCTGCAGAAGCTCCAGTGAGCACCTTCTAGGACAGGGTTACATAAACATCTGTCAGACATGATGGAGAATCAGATCCCACCTTGGAACAAGGAACAGACTCAAAGATCTCTTTATGGCACTACTCAGTTTTCTGGTTTGCTGAGTCACAAATCATAAGGAAGTTTTATCTTAGAGGAAACAAAAGCCTTCAGGCCATTCCTAACTGGCTCCAGGAGCTGCTCTTCATCTTCCTCACCACAGGCCGGGTGGCACCAACACCAGCCCAGAGCTCAGGACACCCTTGGGCTCCGACTGCCACTCGTGGTGGGAACAGCTTCTCCTGCCCCAGGACACCAACTCCTCCATCTGCTGGAGCCTTGGAGATGGAAAAAGCCGACTCCCAGAGTCTCTGTGGCTCCAAGTGTGACAATAATCTAAAGGCCAGGCTGCCAGAGAGGTGCAAAGCAGGTATTTTTTTTAGGGTTTTTTCTATCACTAGTAGACCTGAAGCCGTGTAATTTAGTCTAAGCACAGATCACACACACCCTGCAATGCCCAAAACAAAGTGGGAAGAACATACATAGGCCAACTATGCCCTTTGAGCTACAGGAGACAAGATGTATGGGGCACCAAGAGTTCCACAATACACCTTTTTATCTCCTACAGAATTTATCTGCACCAAAGTAGCACGTTGCAAGGCACAAATCAGGGTCCAGTTACAACTCCACCTCACCTTGGATGCTTCCAACTCTTTTATTTTCTCTTCAGCTTCTGCCAGTTTCTCCTTGAGGGCTGCAATCTCCTTCTCCATGGGCATCACAACCGAACGCAGCTTCTCGGCATCTTCCTGTGCCTGAAGTTAAGGCAATACATTGGAACACACCATCAGAGTTTCCACCACAACAGTTCCCACTATTGGAGACACCTGGGGAAAACCTCTACAGCAACAGAAAAAAGCTGACTGAACTTCCACTTTCACTCCCACTGCTATTTATTTAGTTCAGCAGCCATCTCTGTGACAACAGGCTGGTATTAGTCCATTCACAGAAAGCAGCTAAACTGGACATCCAGGTATGGATGAGGCCACAAATATGTGCTTTAGAAGGGAATGTTAGCAAATCTATGCCTCTTGAGACCTGGCAGAAAATTCATGGGACAAGCATTTCAAAAAATGTGTACTTTTCTGTTATTAAAGGTCCTGCAACCTGCTGCCACACAGCACACATAAAAACCCAAAAGAACTGTATAGTGAGGAACTGGCCATGCAGTTACTTATTTAGGAAATTAAAAGGATCTGCAAAATAACACATAGTATAGCTTGGTTCTGTTTTGGAAGATCATTTTCCAGCTTTAAATGTAGCATCATGTTTTGGTGCTCTTGTACTAAGTACTTCAAACTATATCTAGACAATTTATCACAAACCCCAGGATTTTTCACAAAGTAGTTCTAACAGGATCAAAGGACAACTGAATTAGAGGACTGATACGAGGGAAGAAAAAAAGAGAAAGAGCCAGGTAAAACCCATGAGAAGAAAATGAGAAATAGCATCCAGAATGACACATGTCACAGGGTAGCCCTGACATCCCCATTCCTTAAATGCCCTGTGTTTCCTTTCCTTGTCCTGGCATTTCCTTCTGCTCATTTTGTCACTGCTGGAGTGCCAATAAAGCCTGTGAGCAAAGCACGGGACGTCACAGGGCAGTGAATTCAATACCAGGGCCATGTGACTGTCTCATGCACACCCAGCCCCTGCCACTTGCAGCCAGCAGCTCATCAGTCACAGTTTTTGACCAGATGGGAGCAGGAGTTCCACTTCAAAGAGTGTTTTATATTTCATTTGTTGTATCAGTTCCATTCATTTAATGCCACCTCTAGCTGGCTCATAGGGACTAAATACAGGCCAACATTTTCTGGATTGTTGAACATGCTCTTTTCTAATTATTCATGATAACTGCAGGAATATTTCACTGCAAGTCTGGTTTCAACACTGATGGAACAGATCAGAGAAACAGCCAGAAAGTTCTCTGAAAGCAAAAACACCAGGATGTGAACAGCAACCAACTGGAAAGAAAAAACTGTATCAAATTCCACTTCAAGAAAAATTCCTCCAGCTTTTACTGCTTGGAAGTCTGACACTGTGGTTGCAACACATTGTAAGGATCTGTATGAAAGGTCAGTGTGATACTGAGCTGGACACTCAGAGCAGGCTATACCTGCTAACAAAGGGAGTGCTGGGCCCTGGGTCTGCTCCTGGAGGGAAGGAGAACATCTGAGGCTCCCAAATTGAGGCTGAAGTTCCCACTCATCTGTTTAACAAAATGAGAACATCTATCCTGTTGAAAAATGCTGCTTAAAGGTACTGTTACACGTGGCAAGAGGTGCCACAGCATCACATTTCCTGTACTAAAGGGTGTTGTTCAGCCTCTTGCAGAGGTGTGATCGTTAAAATGTTTATTTCCTTCTAACATTTTGTCAAACTAACTTGGCTGCCAAAGGCCAGAGTTTTACATCTGATCATACTTACTCATTCCTTAATCAAAACCCAAGAGCCCAAACCACTTCTGTCCCAGCAAAATCTGCTTCCCCCAGGACACACTGTGAGGGCTCTGCAGAGCACAGCAGGAAGAGGATTCCATGGAGAGATAATACCAAAACTGAGTCCAAGCCATTTTCAGAGGAACAAAAACCTGACTGCAGAAATCCCAGGTAACATTATACCTGAGTTTGTGCCTTAAAAAGGAAACAAGCGGAAAACACCCAGACAGGAGTTGAGAATTTCTCTTTAAAGCAGGACTAGACCACTTAAAGTCCCTCTAAATTTATTCCAGTGTTCTTTATCATTACCAACCAAAGTAGCTTACTGTATATCAGATTTTATGGCCAACTCTGTCACAGAAATCAGATTAGTCCCCTTCCAATTTCCCCTCTCCTGAGTAATAAGCACAACTTCAGAACAGGAGGTTTGTCCTTTCTTGCTCCCTCTCTGTATGGAAAATACCTGCTCTGCAGGCTTTTGCTACTCAGAGTTTGACACAACTGTGCTAAGAGTATTTATATTCATCACAGCTCCAACAGCAAAACAGATCATTTCCTGAACAGAAAATGAGGTCTGACTTTAAAAAGACCAGCCAAATTTTGCCAGTGGGCAAGTCATCCCCACCAAGTCATTGTCCAGAGGGAGCCCAGTCTGCTGCTATGGGAGATTGCTTTTAGCATCTGTGAAAACAAACACCCCAAAGCCATCTGGCATTACAAGCCAACAGGAAAACAGATTTTTATAAATCACCAGGAAGTTTTCTGAAAGATTAATCACTAGGCAATCATTAGGCCAAGGTATTTACCTTGGGAGATTGAGAATACAAAGTTTGCAGCAGAGATCTCTTAGAAATCGTTGCTTTATGACAAAAAGCATTAAAGACACAATTTTTCTACAGAAATGAGCAACTTGCAGTCTGAAATATATTTACACGAAGAAGCAAAACAGCTGCTTCCAGACAAGAGCATGTGTTTGACCAGACATGCTCTTGGTGACAAGAGGATGCTCAAGAATGCAAATACCAGGTTTGCAGGAGAGACTTGGATACCTCTGACAAAATGGTCACATCTAAGAAACACAGCTCAAAATAGGGTGTTTATCAAAATATTGCTCCTAAACCAGGACAAACAACATGCACGCTGCAAGTCTGATACACCAAATCTGTACACTCAACCAAATAAACTCACTTAAAATTCAGAGACATATTACAGACTTTATAAATGCATCTGTTATCTACTCTCCATCTTTTTCAGGGGAAAAAGGATGAAGCATAACTGTTAGCAAATATGTGGGCACAGTATGGAATTTCATGGGTTTTCCTTGTAGTTTAAATGAATTTTATAGTCAGACTGAACACAAGTGAACAGAGAGATTCTCCAGTGCCCTGGACTGAAACACATGGCTCACAATCATGTCTCTGCTCTGCTCATTCTTCTCAGCTCTCATGGAGAATTCTAGATAATGGTATGGTTTTCTGCTGGCTTTTAGCAATGTGATACACTATATGCTGCTACAGCAGCTTCTTACAACCCAGGGAGAAAGGTACTTTTTCTTATTTTTCTCCTTTGTGATGACTGTGGATTCCTTAGAACTGGCTACAAGATGAAGATATTTTTAAAAGCTCTCTACAAATTTATGCTTTGCTTTAAAGTAAAATAAATCCACCCTTATAATGGAGCACATAAAGATGGAGGATAAATAGAAGAATGTTGGCTGGAAATGCCATTTCAACAGTCTTCAAATAGCACATCCCAAGTGATCAAGAAAATTCCCCTTTTCTCACTGAATATTCATTGTTTTGCTGGCCAAACACAGCTTTTTATGGGCTTGGGATTTGCTTGTTTGTTTTGAGGTAAAATCGAATGTCCTTTTCCTAATTTTGATCTAATTCTTTGTCTCCCTGAGGAAAAACCTCACAGGTTTAATAATGACAAAGAAGATTAAAACCCCATGCAAAGCAGTTTAAGCAATTATTTCAAGCTGCACTCTGAAGACCAGACTTCCCCCTCCCTCTCCTATTACATAAAGTAAATGTTCCTCTGCTTTAGAGGCCTAGAAAGCTTTCCAAGCTCGTATTAATCAGAGATTAATAAATTGATCACCTTTTCCTTTAGGATCACCAAGGATAATTATTTTACTTTTAAAAGGGCAGAGTTGAAAATGCTATTTATCTGCCTCACTAAACTTCTGTACCAAAGCCACTGAGTTTAGGTGAGCTGTGCTGTCATGTCAGCAACGTGCAACTCCAACTTACATGATTGGTAAGCTCAGACTAAAAACCTGAATCAGTTGAGAGAGACTGTTTTCCAAAAATCCTTATTGACAGTTAGTTGGGATTGCATTGCCATTTACACCATGAACTCTGTATCTTCTGGGTTGGTTCTATAAGACCACCACACTGATCCAATTCTGACCATTCCTTCCAGCTTCAACCAATCTTTTTTCTCTTAATAAGGCTAAAACCTTCTCTTAAAAACAGTTTGTGTCTTAAAATTCCCGTGGCAGTACTTCTGCTGTCAGAACATGGAAATCAGGACCACATGAAGAGCAGCCCCACTGAATAGCAACAGCAATTATGCAACTACAAACAGCAGTAGTCAGGAATCTCTTTCGAAGTCTCAGAAAAAGAATTCCATTTTGCAACACTGATTGCTTGCTACAACATAGTAAAAACTGCTAAAATGCTTCTTATGGGGAACGTTTCTGAGATTCAATACTACACTTCCTCTGCTGACAGCAAGAAACAGGGAAATGCAGTGATGTGCAGATTATCAGATGCTGGCCTCCTCCCTTATTGAACACAGGTTAATTCATTGCTTTAAAATTTACAGACTACTGTAAGCCTATTGGGAAAACAAATTCACTTAAACGCAAGTTTTTATAACAAGACAAACAAAGATTACAAAACATTGACCTATTATGACAGGTTCAATTTCCTTCCTGCCTGAAACGCACCAATCTTCAACTGCCAACACAAAGAATAAAAACAAACTCAAGGCAAGGCACCTCCATCTACTTCTATGAACTTTTCTTAGTCACAGATCTTTGAACAACTACAACAATGTCTGCCCATACCCCAGGACAATTATTTTTCATCAGCCAGAGCCTGTTGTTTGGTGACAGCACTGTTCTGTACTGGGATGCACAGGCATGGCTTAATTTAGAGAAAGAGGAAAGACATTTTAGATATTTTGAGCTTTTTAATGGGCACAGAAAATTTATAAGATCTCAGAAAAGGAATAAATGTGCAGAAGGGTAAGGGGAATTTCATAAAACTGCAGTCAGTCCAGAAAAATCTAAAGGTGGTTTTACTGGAGCTCATTTGACGTTATGACAAGGGACTTCACAAGCCCACCTGCTTTTACCAGCTGAAGGTGAAACTTCATCATCTCCTCAGGTACAATCCTCTCACTGAATCCACAGAACTCATGGATTCAAATGCAGGATTAGGTCATGTCGACTTCCATGAACAAAGGCTGGAAGTTGGCAGAAGGAGGCTGTGTGAACTGCTGAGGAATTACAGCAGGCGTGGCAGTGAACTCGTGCGTAACACCACCAGTGTATCCTCATGCAGAGACTGAAGTAGGAGAGGTCAGGGTACCTTTTTCATTTCATTTTCTAGGTTTTCCTCCTCCTGCCCCTCGGACAGTCGCCGTCTCAACTCTGCTATTTCCCGTTCCACGTTCTCCCGGTACTGATTCCACTGAGCTCGTTCCTGCTCCAGCCTGTGGTGATACTGGAGCTCATAGTCACGCACAGTCTCTGTAAAACAGCATTGGCAAAACTTATTGTCAATGTAAGTTAAAGAACAGAGCTTCAGGAACTCCATCTCCAACCAGTCAATGATTTATTACAATTGATCACAACTAGGACAACCATGAACTCTCCCTCCCTTTGACTCTTGCCCCAAAACCCAAATACATAAGCAAAAACCCCAAAGGAACTGAATTTCAATTTGTACCAGGTCTAGAACACAAACAAACGAGCCCTCAAACTCCTAATTTCAAAGTAATGTACATGACTACATCCCAATTAGCAGCACATTTTGTACCTCCAAGCACATCATGCAAAGAAACCACCAAAACCTTACTTATTTACTTCAAAATGAAAATAAATTAAAACTTCTCACATAGCTTTTATTTCCCTATGATTAACAGCTCCCCCTCAGGTAAGGAGCTGTCTCTGTTTACACAGGGACAGCAGCTGGCACTCCTGAGCCTTAATCTTGGTTCATGTATCTATGTAGATCATAAATAAACAGCTCTTTGTGTACTGAATATACATGAAGGTTTGTGTTTTCTGGGTGAAAAGCATAATCAGGTGATGGAAGAACTGCCTACAGCCAACTGGCTCAGCATAGCGTGCTCCTGCTTGCGAACCTTCAGAAAACACAGTTGTGGCAACAGTCTGTTCCCGGTCTATATCCTGCATTTTGTTCCCTGCACTTTGTCTCAGAAATGCCAGCAGCTGTGCAACATGCAAATATAACACAGCCAAGAGCCCAGGACTGATCCAGAGCAGCGTGTGCAGTCCCTGTCCTGGGGAAAAGCCCCTGTGATGGTGCTGGAGGGACACCTGACCGTGTGAGAGCACAACTGTGTTCACACAGAGGAGCAGAATCCTCCTGTCAGCCTAAAGCTTTTCTCAGACTTGTCAAATTACAATTACTTTTATCTTCAGGGAAGGATGAAGCATCACACTCCTAGTCCCTCAAAAATGCTTTGCATATACATGAGAGTTTCCACTGCCACAATTCCTTCTAAATCCTACCCTCAAGCTGACAGAAAACCCCACCAAGCTCCTTTTCACACCCTTGGGGACGACACTTCATCCGGCACTTCCGTAGCCCAGGGTTGCCAAGCCATGACAAGCAGTCATCCACATTCCACGCCAAAGCAGGCACAAATCCCTGAGGAGGGGGCTGATCTCAGCAGCCTGCCTGCTTGTTACCTTTCATAATGGCCTGTAGTGAAGCTACTTCTTCTTGCCACTGCCTCTTCACCTCATCGATGGCCTCCTGCTTGGTGGTCTCGGACACTGTAGCAATGGCTTTGATGTTCTCCATCTCTGCATGAGCTTCCATCAGCTGGGTCCGCAGCTGGCCCAGGTCATCCTGGGCTGCCTGCAGCACTGCATTCTGTCTTTTCAGGTCCTCTGAAAGAAGGAGTATGTATATTTAGCTTGATTAATAAATTCAACCTGAAGAGTATCTGCAGTTGCTATGGCAAAGCGCGGTGCTCCAACGAGGGGGTGAAGGAAGCACTGGTATTAAAACACCTCCTATAACTGAACAAAAGTTGGCAGGTATCTTTAGGGAATGCTGTTTCTTACTTTGCTTGCCCTTGCCTTTTGTTAAAGAAGTATCTTCTCCTGGATACAGCCACAAAGGAGACACTGCAGATACAACCTAAGATCCAATGCACCTGATGAAAGTGAACTGTGCATTTATTCAGCTCTCATGATTTAACTCATTCCAGTAAAGAATCTTGAAAAGGGAAGAAAATCAAACAGGAAGATAGTCTCTTCCCCACTTCTGGCACCAGCCTGGCTCTGAATTTGGACAGAACACTTCATCTCTCTTGAACAGAAACACTCCAAGGAGCCCACACAAGCAAACTGTGCAGACTGATTTGCTCTTTACCATGACTTTGAGCTTCCACCAACAAAAGGGATACACTCAATGGAGCACCCACCACTTCTCCAACTGCTGCAACTCCAAGCAGGTATTTAATTTCACATTATCCTCCTGAGTTTTCAGTTAATTTGAAACAAACAGCCCTGGGTCATATATAATTAATTCCAAAAGCACAAAATACAATTTTATGCCCACACAGCCTGTTTCACTCTCAGCAGAAACATCTGGCCACAGCACAACAAACACCAAGATGCCTCCAACTATTTCCCTCAGTGCCAAAAATCAATCCTGATGCTCCCACCCCTTGAGAGAGAACATGGAACCCAGAGCTAATCAGGTGCTCAAAAGGGCATTAATCCTTGTGTAAAAGAGAACACATCTCTGCAGCATTTATATTACTTAGTTTTCAAACAACAGTATTAAGGAGTTTTAACAGTCCCAAAGTACATTTAAGAAAGGTTCTTGGAGACAGTGAAGCAAAAGAAAAAAAAAACAAAACCCAAAAGTAATTGCTTGTTTATTCTCCTCTGGTGTCCTTTCACTTTGGTACATGTGAAAGTTGGTTTGTTGTTTTGGGGTTTTTTTTTTCTTCCCCTGTCCCAATTTATTTTTATTTTCTACTTTTTGACTGTACCGAAATGGGAGAATTATTGCTGATCTCATCAGCAGTGCCTTGTATATCTTACATTTCCTTTCATCCAGCTGCTAAAACACCAAGAAACAGGCTTGCTGTATGATCTGATCTTCATTATGCCTGTTGTATTTCTGCTCTCATAAGCTTATACAGCAGCTGCAGTCTTAATGCATTATTTTTTGGCTCTGCTTTCATATGTTAAAGACAGGAAAGTCATCAGAAATAGAAATAAATCAATTTGGCTCTCAGAACAGCTATCTCTACCCTCCAATTCTTCATCAGATATTTGAGCTCATATGGTTCAAATTTTCCTATAAATTGTGTTATTGAAATAGATGCCCTTGGCTGGTATTAAAACTTTTATGATGTTTGCCTGCTTCCAGCCTACCTCAGATGGAAATTTAAGACAAATTACTGCTACACAGAAAAGCTGGCCACAAAGTACAAACAGCACAGCAGCCAGGCTATGTCTTTCCACTTCCCAGATGAGCTGCAGCTCAGAGAGAACAAGCACACCACGAATGCAGGCAGGATTAAAACTCAGTGGCAGCGTTTCTGCATGACATCAAGTTGCTCTGACTCCTATCCATGCAGGCATATCTTTAAATTTAATTCTAAAAATCATTCCAGGAAGCTAAATGGCCACCTATTGAATTTTATTCTGCTTTTCTCTCATGTTCTGATTATACCTGTTTAAAAGACTGTTCTTCATACAGGGTTTAGATGAAGAGAAATGAAGACTTACCTTCCTTGGCCAGGTATAACTCCTTAAATTTTGCTCTCTTTTGATTAAATTCTTGCTCAAGTTGCTGCTTTGTGCGCAGAAATTCTGCATTGACCTTTTCCAATTCTGCTACCCGTTGTAGAAGAGCAACTAAAAATAAAACAGAAGATAAGGTACGTCACTAACAGTTCTCCAGGCACCCCGTTCTGCAAGACTGAGGTTCAGGGCTCACTCTTTTTAAGACATTTTCACTCCCTAGCTCAGCCACTGCCCCAAGATACACCAGGAAAACTAGTCAGTGCTTTGGGGAACAAAGGAGGGTAAGTTTGCTTAGATTGTAGCACCAAACTGTAACTGGGGATCTCCAGGGCACTAGAGATGTGGCAGGGAATTCTGCAGGAAACAATCTCCCAAAGAAAACCACCGCTCCCTATATACAATGAAGGAAGAAACAGAAATAATTCTGGTAGGGTTTTTTTCCCCATTGGTGCTTCTTTCCAAAACACTGAGAATTTAGTCACGAGGCACAGGAACAGTGTGTGAAGGCTGAGCAATAAAGCACCAAGTTACCAAAGGCTGAGGTTAAAGAAAACAAAGTGACAGCAGCTCAGCTTACAACCACGGCAGGACAAAGCACAGGAAAACCCATAAGCTAAAAATTAGGTGCTGATATCTATCCAGCCTCCAGTTCTGCATGCTCACCAAAAGATGAACCAGACTGGACAAGTTTGCCAGGAGATGAGCACGACCTACAGAGAAGTAACTGATTGTAAGATCAAACTCTTCTCATTTCCAGCAGGTAAAAGTCCTCAAGGACACACAGACATCACACTGTTTTCCAGGGTTGATATGGTGGTACAACAAAAGAGGGAAGAGAAGGAAGCAAAGCTTCCACAAAGCACCTAAAGACTGTTACAATATGCTCAAAATTGAGAAAAAAAAAAAAAAGCAAACATACAATACCACTGTATGATGGTATAAAGACCCCACATAACTACTGACCCTGTAATACTGTTCTTCAGGTGCAAGAGCAACTTCTGGGCATCTCAAGAAGTACAGATATGCTTTAGGGGGAAGTTTCATCTCACACACCTCAGAATTCAATTATGAAACAAAAGACAGATGAGCCAGGACAAAACCCAACTCCCTGCTGTGATGCTCTGGGAAAAAAATATCCCCCTACACGAGTCTCTGTCTGTTCTGCAAAAGCATTTTGTGGACATGGTCCAACTCTGCTGTGCAAAGCTGAATCACTTCAGTTACAGCCTCTATTACAGAGCACAGACAAGATAGATAAAATACTGATCCCCCAGAGGTGTTTACATATCCCACCCAAAGCACTTCCCACCAAAAGCAAGTAGTGAAAAGAGAGCACAACTACACCACAGTGTGACTTCAGCATCAAACACTCAGACTTCAGAGCAGCTGGGATCAGCTCTAGAGTCACAGTGGCAAAACCCTGCATGGTCGATGCCTTTGAGATGGGATGAGTTATATTTATTTTTAGGACCAGATGACGTAGAGTAAGAGCAGACACAAACAAAAGGACCTTGTAAGAGCACAGGTATGGTTTACTGATTGCTGGCTATGAGGGCTTACAGTGTTACAAAACACAGCACTTAATCTGCTCAACTCTGTCCTGAATAAGACATACGTAGATATAAAATAAAATTATATATAATTAATAACACAATAATAAAGTATATGTCAATAAGAGATACCTTTATATCTATCTTTATGCATATATCTTTATATACATCTGATGTATATGTATTTATATATGTGATATATCTTGATATCTGAATAAAAGACATATGCAGATATAGGCTTGAAATGTTAATGTCACTTCTTTACTAAAATCCCAGTTTTGGTTTTTTATCCCCTTAAATAACAACACATCCATTCTTCTGGCCAGCAACTCCTGTGTGGATAGTTCCAACCACCTGCACAGGAGTGTTCTCCAGAAAACCCAAGGAACCTGCAGCAAAGACACACTGAGAGCAAAGCTTCAAGTGAGTTCAGAAGCAGCTGGATCAAAACCAGGAAACAAACAGCACACCTGGAGCCAGGTCCAGGCAGGAAAAACACTTCCCAAGGCTACAGAGTTGCCTCTGATCCCTTTCTGAAGTCTTCCAAAGGGAAAGGGCTTGCCTGTGTTGCCACTCCTCAACAAGAGAGGGAGATGCTGGCAGCTGCTCCCACAGGCAGAGCTGCAGCCACAGCTCAGACAACAGCCCTGCTGGGCTCCAGGGAGGTGGTTTAGAGCTCACTCTCACCCCCTGAAGGGACATTCAGAGGCACCAAAGCCTAAGTGAGCTGTGTGCCAGGGAAAGGGACAGGTCCCTGCACCATCCAGCCAGCCCCGGCATCCACAGGGACTGCCCACGGGAGCCACCTGCACTCCTTCAACCAAAGAGGAGCAATCTGGGCATCACTCACCTTGCACGCTCCGTTTCAAAACCACCCAAATGAACTGTTCCGTTCCGCAGTGACTAATTCTGAAAGCTGAATCAACTGCAAACATCAGTCAGCCCTCCCGCCCCCAACGACTACTCCAGCACTCCTTGTTTACTTGATTCCCTTTCCATCTTCCCTTAGCAGAGACAGCAGCAGCTGTTGTGCAATACAACACAGTTGTATTCCTTCCGAGGTGAGATGCTTCTGCTGAGGATGGAAGGACGAGAGGCCACCACAAGAGCAGAAAGTTCAAGTGCTTTAAGCTGGGTGAACAATAGACTCACCCTTTTTGAATCCTCCCGCCCAGACAGAAAGAGGGAGGGCAGAGCCATGAAGAAGGAAATGAAATTTAAATATTTACATTTTTACAGTGTTCCCCCATCCTGCAGCCTGGTGGTTATGTCTCAAAAGTAATAAATAAGCGACTCATCAACCCCCCCACCAGCACCACGGAGCTCTGGCAGCTGCCAGGACCAGCTGCAGGCATTCAAAAGACCACACAGTTTAAGATCTCAACTGCAGGTCATGCCTCACTGCAACTGTGCAGTAACATCCTTCTTTCTGTTCAGATATTAAGTTTAAAGTGGTTTTACCACCTGTGCTACGTATACAGCTCAGGACAAACCTTAGCACACCCACACTGCAGTGGCACAAGCCACAAACGGAAGGACAATAAGCTCTGTCAACATCAACCCTCTCAAATACACAGGCATAAAAAGCAAGAGTTTATTTTCTAAGACAGCCTGACAACTGCCACCTTTCTGCTAAGTTTACAAAGAAACTATTTTCTTCTTCAGGGGTAAAATTGGTACCATAGCCATACAGACACTTCCCAAAATGAATGCATGATCCCAAATCCAGACTGCCAGACACAGGTACCCGTGGGCTACATGGCACAGATTAAAGTCCACCTGGAATTGGAGTCAATGCAGGAAATGGACTCATTCATAGATTTCCAATTAGGCCTTTGTCATTTATCGCTCACTTCTCGCTCTGAATTTAGGTCCAACTCACCCCAGGCCCCTAACAGAGCTGAAACAGAAAACTTATTTGCCATCACAGAGTATCAACTTCAAAAGAACCCCAAAGCAAAAGACCCATTTTGCAGTGTCAGCATGCCCTCATTTGCCAGGCGCTGTCCCCACGCTCCGGCTCCCAGCACAGAAGGCAGCTATCAATGTTTAACAACAGCAGGAGGTGCAGAGTAAACAGAGCCCAGCGATGGGCAGTGCTGGGGGAGCTGTGCCCGACTGAAACAGGATCTTGTGTGACACACGGGAGCAGGCCAGGCACGGAACACGCTGTATTTCCCAAGAGCAGCACCGTGCAAGACCTACATTCCTATTTAGGGCCCTAAGTCACCAAGAAACAAACAAACACCCTGAAGACCCAATTTCTTAACTCCTGAAATAGCACCGAGAAAATTTTAAAGATTTATATGCCAAACAAGAAACCCCTTTGGTTCACAATTTATTAGCTGTAAATAGCACTTTTCCCCCCAGATTATTAGGACGAACAGACTGCTGATGATAGAATTATACACACTAGCTAAATTACTAGCTTTGTTTCTAGCTAACGACACAGATTTTAGAGAGACACTTCAGGTCAGACGCAGAAATCCCCACCTCCCTGACATTACACCAAACACAGTGCATGTTATCATGTGGCTTAACCAGGTGAAAGAACTCAAAAGAAGGGCACCAAAATTCCTCTCAGAGTGGAGTCATCAATTTACAGGAGAACCATAAAACTCCCGGAATACACAAAGAGAAACTCTAGTGAAAAAATACAACTTACTCTTAACCTACTACCCAGCAAAATTCCAATTCAAGGAAAAACCATATTTCTTACTGACTTATATTACTTATATGCTGTTCCACAGATGAGCTCCATAAAGGATTAAATTTTACATATGACAGTTTCCAGTTACACAAACATGGAGCAACCATTCCAGAACTAAGACAGACAAAGCTGATTATCAATGAAACTATTTTTGAGTAGTAAGTCTATTTATAAAATTAATGCCACAAAGCTTTCTGCTTGATATTTAAAGTGTCAAGCATGACATCAAGAGTTCAGTCCTGCACAGCTGAAATATGAAAACAGATCAGGAAAATAAAAAATCTACATGTACAACAAACTTTGTGTCATTTTCTACCTTTCTTTTCCTGTCATGATTGCTCGAGACAGAAGTATGGAAAAATAAAAATATATGGCTGCTTATTTCCTAAGAGCACTAATTTTCCTCTGTTGTGACATCACACTGGAGCCACAATTATGTTACTATATAAATTTTTAATCTAGGTCTGCCACCAGGATGTGTATTTAGACTGCAAAAAGCTTTTCCTTCTTTTATTCAAAGAGGGTTTGATTAAAAAAGAACAACCAACCTCCCAACCCTCCCCACTCTTCCAATAACTCCAATACAGCTACTTGCACCAGGCACACAGAAGCAAAAGAGCAGATTATGGTTCTTTGAATAAGTACGTTGAACAGAAGCAATTCCTGACTTAGGAAATGTGGGTTGCCTCATTTTCAAGGAGAAGCATTTGCCCTGGCACACAGATACTGAGCAGCAGCAGAGCAAAGTGAAGAAAAAAAGGAAGAAAATAAAAAAGGAAGAAAATAATTACTTGCTTTTCTCAAATTTCCATTTGGAAGCCTCAAGCATTTTATTTACCAGGACAAATGGCTCAAGCTCAGTTGTCAACACAGACTTTCCCCATTTCATTCCCCTAAACTTCTCACTCATTTTCAGAGTAGCAACAAAGCCTCTGGACCGAGACTGTCACACCCCCTTTTTCAGAGCCTTTCACTGCCTGCCACGATGGTAACTCAGTCACAGAAGGGGAAAACCAGGTGACTCTGCCCCACAGCTGTGCCCTGGCAGAGGGGCCATCGTGCTCAGTGTCACCAAGTCCTTCTGCAGAAGCAACTCCGGCAGTTCCCCATTTGGGGTTTTCAGAGACACCACTGCATTCATGCAGCCATTTCTGGTTTACTGGGCAGTTGAGGGGTATTTGACATCCACACTTTGTTCTCTGTTGCCTAAACATTCACAGGCAAACAATCCAGTACAAGTTAATGCCATATGGACTTGGTGTTGCAGATACCACAGTGCCTTGCTGCATCATATCTTTTATAATGACTTTTTACTTATTGCAGTAAATCAGTGACTTCAGGATTAAAAATATTCAAGTTGGATGCACACAAACATCCAACCACATTACAAATACTCTATTAACATCAAGTGGAAGTTTGAAACATACTATTAGAGTTTGAAAGTAATGTTATTTTTCATTTAAGTTGAATAACAAACACACCTTTCCATTACAACTTGTATTCTCATTAATGCTTGTTCCTACTCTTTATTTCCCTTTTTTATGTTAAATATTGCATGATATCCTAGACTAGGGACCTCAGAAAAAAAGAGCCACCATTAAAATAACTAAAATCTAAAGAAATGGAGGTGTTTGAATAAATGGGAAGATTCTCTTTTAATAATACAATCAGGAATCACAGAATGGTTTGGGCTGGAAAGGATCTTAAAGGCCATGTCATTCCGACCACTGCTGTGGGCAGGGACACCTTCCACTAGACCAGGTTGCTCCAAGCCTCATCCAACCTGGCCTTGGACATTTCCAGGGATGGGGCATCCATAAGATGAGGACAAGAACATAGGGAAGAGGAAGAAAGGGCCCTTTAAATGGCCTAATTAAACCTGCCATACACAGTAATAAGTATCTTCCCCAAAGTATGTTTATAAAGCAAA
>JAWWTY010000045.1:7451117-7463027 GCA_035222235.1 Margarornis squamiger | reverse complement strand
CTCTATTAACATCAAGTGGAAGTTTGAAACATACTATTAGAGTTTGAAAGTAATGTTATTTTTCATTTAAGTTGAATGACAAACACACCTTTCCATTACAACTTGTATTCTCATTAATGCCTGTTCCTACCCTTTATTTCCCTTTGTTATGTTAAATATTGCATGATATCCTAGACTAGGGACCTCAGAAAAAAAGAGCCACCATTAAAATAATTAAAATCTAAAGAAATGGAGGTGTTTGAATAAATGGGAAGATTCTCTTCTAATAATACAATCAGGAATCACAGAATGGTTTGGGCTGGAAAGGATCTTAAAGGCCATGTCATTCCAACCACTGCCATGGGCAGGGACACCTTCCACTAGACCAGGTTGCTCCAAGCTCCATCCAACCTGGCCTTGGACATTTCCAGGGATGGGGCATCCATAAGATGAGGACAAGAACACAGGGAAGAGGAAAAATGGGCCCTTTAAATGGCCTAATTAAACCTGCCATACACAGTAATAAGTATCTTCCCCAAAGTATGTTTATAAAGCAAACATCTTCACGTCCAATTACATGGAAAAAAAAAAGCCAACACGCCGTTTCTCCTTCCCCATTTTTTTCCATTTCCACTTCCCACTTTTTCTCCTTTTTTACAGAGCTCACAACATGTTAACTACTTCCCTCCTTTGTGATTGCCACCCTCATCCTCTTTCTTGGACACAAAACCAGGCAGTGGCTGCTCTGGGGTCCAAACCTGCACTCAGTAAAGGGGAATCACACACCTGACTTGCAGTTTTGATAAGCCCACTTCATGGGGCAAGCAGTGCTGCTCACCTCTTCTACACACTTAGTCATTCTGACCTCAGGGAACTTAACTCTAGTTTTAAATTTATGCTCAGTTAAACATTATTTACATTGAACTGCAATGGAACAGTGCTCAGTCACATCAAGTATCACGGGAATGCACTTAATCATGTATGTCCACGTTGACAAAAGTGAGCTGGAATTTCTTCCCAACAATTCATCTTTCCTTTGCCAAAAGCATCATTTTTTCCCAAGGACAGACCCCCACTTCCATCACTATGGCCTGACTTTCCCTGCATCCCTTACCAGCAGAGCAGCTGGCTCTTTCCTTTTAACCAGCACTGCCATCAGACCTCTCAGTTCCGTGCACACAATTTTCTCCACAGAAGTCTCAACTTGATGCATGAGGGGTTTTTACTCTATGTTAACTCCATTTAATTTCTGCTGTTGATGTTTTGGGGTGTGTGGAGAACGATCCCTCGTAAAATTTCAGGAAAACACTGTTGGTTAGCACCTCTTCCAAGAAATTCAACCACGCTTTGCACTTCTTCAGTTCTCTGAATAATTTAAATAAGGCAGCAGTGGATGAATCACAGTGTTGGAAAAGTCCACCGGACATCACCATAGATGGGAGGCCTATGGAAAGCATTTTGGCTGCATCCTGCTGCTACCCCCAGTGAATCTCCTCAGAAACACAGTGTTGCTAAGCTTGAATGCATATCAGAGTATTTTAAAATAGTCACCAGCAAGCTACAGTCTGGTGAACTTTGAATTCATCTACAGCGACACAAAATGGAGAGAGCAGAGTTACCACTCTCATCACGATCACCAGCATTCTCCCTGCTCCCTCCCTGCTTGCATTTTGTTCCCTTTGCTTTAACAATTTTTCTTTTTTATAACTGCTCTTTACAGGAGAATCAATTTAAAAAATAAAAAGACTGTAGGAAAGAGTTCAGTGTCTCCTTGGGTTTATGGAGGGGGTTATTTACTCTCCAGGCTGTGAGCATTTATTCAGGCCAGTCAGTGCTTGAGCAAACAATGTGATGGCAGCACAGAAGTCGGGGAAGAAGCACCCAGGAATTGGGCACATTTCTCCAAGAGGGTTCCCAGCTGGTGCTGGATCACACCACTCACGGCCAGCTCGAGGCCAGCCCAGGTAGATCTGCACCCCCTGCACTCACAGCCTGACCTGAGCCCCTTGGCCAAGCTTTCTGAGCATTTCAGACATCTGAGCTTAAACAACTGAGCTGTCACACCACTCACACACATCCACCACCCCTGTCTTTCCACCAGCCTGTCCCACCTCAGCTCCTGGAGAGCTCAACACCAACACGAGGGTTTTAAGCAGGCACAGTAGCTCCTCCAGGCTGTAACCAGACCCCCAGCACAGCCACCCATTCCCCTTCCACAGCATTTGAAAGCAAGCCCCCAGAAACGCCAAGTCACTTCAGTCTCCCTGACCATAACAACACTGAAAATATGAATGAGTTTCCGTATTTACACGGGGGTGTTTCTGCCAAGCTTTTCCACACTACCACCTCTCAGCATTTGTATGATATAACCAGAAAATCCAGAGCAGGATTAAACTGTTGCACGTGGCAATTACACTTGACACTGAGGTTTTCAGTGTATCATGCCAGACAAAGCAAATTTGAGGACACTGCCTTAATACACCATCATCAATCTGCTGTTCTGATCAGGTAAGAGTCTTTCATGACACATATTTAGGCAGAGGTTCTGATATGCACTTCACTATACAGGAGACCCCTTGCACAATCTGTCACTGAACACCACTAATGTAACTGCTCTCTTAAAATGTAAACACTTGCTAAACACTCCCAGACAACAGACTCAGGACTGATTTTCTTTCAAGATACTTTAATTGCTGACTCATTTGCAGTGGGAGGGGAAAAAAAATCCCTTTGCCTACAGATTTATTAAAGGCTGTCCTCTTCTAGGAAAAAAATGGGAATAAATATGACTCAACTCTCAGGTAAAAAAACCGAACAAAAACAACACAAAACAACCCTACTGCATTGTTCTCTTTGAAGCAGTAAATTAATAGATAAAAGAAAACCACTACATTAATTCAAAAATTCCCCCAGATACCACTAGTCTGAGATCTCATGCTGTCGTGCTATTTATATAGGGACTGAGGTGTAGCTTTGAGACCACCCCAAGTCCTCTGCTTCCCATTTTCTGAGCAGGAAGAGCAAATTAATGATGATACATAAAAATTCAAAGGGAGGTAACAAAAGTGAAATATTCAACTAGAGAGAGAAGCACATAGAGACCAAGAGAAAACCAAAAAGGAGTCAGTGCTTGTGAAATTTATACAGGCAATGGCTTCTGTATTAACATCATTGTTACAGGTATGAGGGGACTGTCACTTAAAGCAAACCAGCATCTTTGTGGACATTTTCAAAAGCTGAAATAATCAATAATAGCATGGAAACACTTCCACAGGTACAGCCACCAGACAGCACTACTGGAATTTCACAGGCACCAGAAAAGCTTCAGAAACAGCAGCAATTCTGCTGTTCATACCCAAGTTATGGATGTGAACAAACACCACAAAAGGGAGTTAACAACAGATTTCTGCCCCACTATGTTTCCCTATCCCTTCCTACATAATTTGGCCACCCTAATTGGTAGACAGAGAATAAACTGGGAAAGGGAACAAGTAAAAACTTACTTTCAAGGAATAGTAATTTGAAAACGTTAGCTGACAGAAAAGCAGCTTGCAGGCATGAAAACATGGTGCCTTAGTCACTTAAAGGATATAAATCTTAATAAATGGCCCAGAAAATATTGTTGCCAGGTGTATTTATGGAGACACTGTGATGATAAATATAGTATGGAAAATAATAAAAGATTATTAACATCTTTATTTGATAAGGAACAGGATAGAGTTCCCATCATTTGGAGTAAGGTTTCTACAGCAATCTAATAGGTTCCCTGAGAACAACAGACTAGTACTCCCCCAAGCCTCTATAATCTATTTCTTGACAGAAAACATTGCCATGATTCTATCTATTCATATTTTTCACTACCACTCATCACCTAAATTAATTCCTGAACAGTTAAAAAGGAAGAAGATCCTCCTCCAGCATGAAATTTTTGAAACACTTAAAATATGCCAGGGGTATAAGCAATATAGAACAGGAAGACTTGGCTGAGCCTGCAGTTATGACCATTTTAAATCAATTTATGTACTGGTAGTCATGTGAAAGGGTAACTCAGCACTCCCACCTCACTGTGCCTTTTATCCCCATCATGCTGCAAGACCTTTGAGGCTGTGCAGGGACAGGATCAAAAGTGATAGAGCAGAAAGCCGGGGGGTGGGACCAAACCAGACCACACATCACTTGGCTGAGCATATACCAAGGGCCCATGTGAGCACCAAGACTGGAGCAAACTGTGAAAAAAAGTCAGCACTATACCCTTTGACACTCATATTACTACTGTGTGGTCTCCACCCTTCCTTTATAGTAGCTCTAATGCTTATCAGGTCTTTGACTAAATGAATTAAACCAATTAATTCAGCAGTGAGCAGTTCTCAGCTGGGTGTCTGAGCTGAACTGGCTCCGTGATGGGTCCACTGTGCAGAGCTGGCACAAAGGGAATGATGGAAACACCTCTGTGGGAGCAGGAGGAAGAGAGCAGGAGCACGCCTTGCAGCAACAGCAACCTTCTACACTGGCTTAGCTGCAACATGACACCACAGCCCATGGGGACAGTCTGATAATCAGCAGAACCTAAGTGTGTGCTGCCTGCCAAAAAAAACCAGTCTGGCCTTCCTTCTGTGCCCCACTCTCCCTTGCGGCAACTGGGACGGCGCAGTCCCGCAGTCTTACTTTTTAAGACTTGATGACTGACATTTGTAAGTGACAAATGACCTTCTTCAAACCCTGATTTCCATTCAGACTCTCCAGGGGAAGCTGACAAACTTAATCGGTATCAGAAAGCAAATTCCAAAGCTCAGATTTCCCCCCAGTGTTTGTACACACTCAGGTTTTGAACAAATGCAACAGAAAGGGTTTCTCCAGTATAGGTGGGTTTAGAGTGGTACAAAACCTAGAGCTGTTAGATAAAAATATATCAGAAAACATTTGTATTCCAGAATAAGGCTGGGCTCACATTTACTCTTACTTGAAAGCAAAGATGCTGGTACAAAACTGCAGTTAGATTAGACCCTGTACTGTGCCACTACCACCCTTCCTGCTGCATCATCAGCTAAATGCAACCCTCAGGACGCTCTGGAACACCGGGAGCTAATGCACTACTTAGAGATTTAGCATCTTTATCTCCAGTTTCATCTAAAACTCAGACAGAAGCTGTGAAGACCAGACAGACAGTTCTGATATTTTCACAGCCAGGAGCATCACTCAAGCACAGAATTCCGACTTTGGCTAATTGCTTTCCCATTAATTTCACACACATCTCCACACAGAGCACAAGGAAGAAGATATAAACAGACATAGCAAGCTGGCAATTAAGAAAACCTTACTTGAAACCAATCTCTAAAAGAAAACTTAAAATATGACATAAAGATGCCAGCTTGTCAGATGATTTGAACTAACAGAGCCAAATTTACACTTCGTACTTCACCAAAATAAACCAAGTAACACCACAGATAAAATATATCAGAGGGATTTTGGCACAGGCTACTGTTAACGTAAGATGAATGTTCTAATTCTTGTGTCTGAAGTCAATGGGAGTCTAATATGAACTCCAGCAGGCCTCAGGAAAGACAATTTCCTTAAAGGATACCAGACATGAAAATTTATTGGGGATGGTTAAAATAATTATTGCTTGAGCAATAAATTCTAGCACTCCTCTGTGCTTCTTCCTGAGCAGACTAAGCCAATGACACTGAACATAGAGACCTAAGGATTGTTTTATACTCTGTGGTTGTATCTAAGTTACTGTTTTAAGTTACTGCTTAGCATTTTTTTTCAAAGCAACCAACCATGGTGCTGCCTCCTCCTTTTGCATAGCACTGACGGAGGATAGATTAAAAGAAACCATTTCTGTTGGGGAGTATTTTAATGGTGATCCCCCATGAAAATACAAAAAGTTACCCTACCAAGGCACAAGTGGGGGGGGGTAAACAGTTACACATGGAAACACTGACAAAAACAGTGAAAGGGCTGTTTTGTCTTCTGTTTTGCATATTCCTCTCTTTTGTTGCCATTTAAGCAGCATTTCAAATCTTGTTGCAGTTATCTGGAAGCTAAAAACACGTATTGACAAAAGATGCAGCACCAACCACACAGCCTATGCAGGTCAGTGTCTGGCAGGTGTGGGAACACTGCTATAATCGCCAAAGCTGGTCTGGTTTGATCCCAGGTAATCCTTCCCTCCCACCTCCAGGCCTTTCCCTCTGGAGCACACACAGTTAATGCTCCCATTGTCTTCCACTTATTGATTCTGATTCACTTTGTCATGGGTAACTCCTATTTGTTACTGCATTTTTGCTCCGTAGCTTTACTAAAAGACATTTTCAGAAACCACAAAATATAGTAAGAAGATAAATATTAATAAAAAAAAAATCCCACCTGAATTTAAATTTCTTCTCGGTGTGACTCACCACAGTAAGGCAAGGTGCTTTTTGCTTGTTAAGTAACTAAAAATCAGGCTTCCCTTTTTCTTTTCTTCCCCAAGATCTTAGTTCTTTTTCAGTGCTTAACACCGCCATACACGCAAAACAAGACAGGGCTCTTGACTGCACACAGAACCAACTGAGCAGATCACAGCACTCTGTGTCTCCTGCCTTGCTCTCCACTTACACCCCTCCAACAGCCAAAAGATGGAACATTGATATCTTCTACCTTTCCAAGGGGCATAAGTTAACTTCCAGCAAGTAATTTTTGCAACCTGTGAGGCACTTAACTGCTTTGGTTTATAAATAAAGTTACCAACATATTAAACAATGAGGTGTCAGCTAACCTCATGATAAATAGGTAACTGAAGTTCACTGCCTCAAAATTCTACAATCTGTTCTGTGAAAACACTCAGAAGCTGAACACGTATAAGGCAGGGTCGAAAGGCAGAGGAGTAGTTGCTCTATACCAAGAGTAAAGCACAAAGAGATCTTCCTTTCTTAGTAACAGAACCTGGAGAGATACCTTAAAGAAGGAAAAATATATTTAAAAAACAGCAAACAAGCTAATACTCAACACAGCCAGGGAGCCATGCTGTTTGGAAAAGACAAGACATTTTTCACAGAGGAAGTTTGTACAGTCATGAGATTTTTTCTAGAAGAGGAAGAATGGAGGGATGGAGGAAACAGAGAATGAGGGTGTGATCCTGCAGAGCAGAGCAGCCAAAACAGGGACAAGGGACACAGGACACCCACAGAGGCTGCAAAAGTTCTGAGGAGACCAGAGGACTTGCTGAGGAGCAGTGGTTGCCCAAGACAAGGTCAAATGACTGGGTGTTTGACCAGACAGAGAGGAAAAACCGGAGACCAAAGGTCAAGCAAGGCCACATTTCTGCTGCTTTGCTGTGTGGAAGCAGAAATTGCCAGGGGAGATGGAAACATGACATAGAGGGTGGTTCAAAAGCCTTATTTTATGCCTTCATTGTATTTGGAGGAGTCAGGCCTGGGAAGACAGGCACAGGACAGGGGCAGGAAGGAGAGAAGCACCACCACAAGTCAGCTGAACGCCAAGGGGAGTTGTGGCTGACAGAAGTGGGCATGAATGGGAAAAGAATAAATAAATAAACACAATTCCTCATTATATCCCCAGTCATGTTGCAGTTCTGCATTCTTAAGGTACTACAGGCACTGTAATAGAGCAACAGGACAAACCCAGAAGTTTTATCAAGCAATACTCTTCCTTCTGAAACACAGAAATATTAACCAAGGGTACACTACTCCCTTTTCTTCCTGTGTCAATTTATATAAAAATATCAAATGACTTAAATTCCTCCAGAAATAATTCATCATCATGCTTAACTGACTATACCATGACTAAAATGACACAATGCTTACCCTATTTGTAGAATAACTTGCAGAGGGCAGTACCATTTACTTGGGCACCACTAAATCAGGCACTAAAATTCTGAAAGCAAAACCTATGAATGACTCAAAAGCACCAGAGTTTGGTGTGAAAGATGTTCCTCTGAAATACTCACACACAGTGGCTTTCATAGCAGTCTGCTTAGGAAGTGCTGCTTATCAGTGTTACCAGTTCTTATCCTGGAAGACTTCAGTCAAAGTAAAGTCATAACCTCATCCTCAAGCTTTTTCTTCCTTTCTTTTTTAAGCTACATATCTGGTATTTTTTTAAACGAAAAGTATGTAGCCAAAATGCCTAAATTTAGTATAGAAAACTGCACATCTGAGAAGCATTTTTAATAAAGTGCCTGGAGTGAAAGCCCAGCAAGTCTCCTATTCAACCATCAGCCATGATGAAGCCTATGGGATTTGGTCCACTCCCACGCTGACAGACATTGTTTGGTTTAGCTTCTTAAAAGTTTTTAAACAAAATTCCTTCTTCAATCACTTTCAAGGGAGCACATACAAACTAGTTCCACCCATCGAGGGCTATGGGAAAGCATCTCAGCATCCAGAGGCATCAGGCCAGGGAGGGAAGAAAACACTTACTAAGTTCATCTTCCCCATGACAATGGTGAAGTGGCCAAGAAGCAATAAAAATGGGCAAAGAATTTATATTTTCCAGTCTTCTAAATGCAATAGAGAGTCAGTCCACAGGTTAAAGTATATTCATTGTGCCTTCAGGCAAATCCACAGGTGACTATAAAGATCAGCTCATGGTATTTTTCAAAATTAAAAGAGAGACTTGGGACTGGAGTTAAACAGGAAAAGATCCTGAAAGTGTATTATTTCCACTCCAGAGCAAACTGACCTGCTGAGTGGATCAAAACTTCCTTAGAAATTGTAAAAGATGGGAACATGTATGTTCCACGTGTCTGTTTTGCTTTTGAAACCAAATTCCAGATTTGTCCACTGAACTGACATGGAAAAACACATAGCCTGAAAAAGAGCGTGAATGTTTGTGGGATTTAATTAAAAATATATTTGCTATGTAATATCAGTAACTATTAAATAATAATAAGGACCAAGCAAAATGAAAATGAGGGAAGACAGTTACATCAACAATGCAGAGCTGAACGTCAGCCCTCACAGCCAGTCCCCTCCAAACCACAGCTCACCTGGAGATGACCAACAGCATGTTTAGATACTTCAATTCATTTAAAAGTGATACATTTACAAGGAAAGTAACTGGAAATATAAAAGCATTCAGCTTCTGTTACTTCATTTTCGAAGTGCTCAGCCCCTGGGGGGTTGGGACAAGCACGGCCACAGCAAGTCCCAGCTCTTTTTGGGATCCTGAATTATTGGCACAGGGACATAATGTGGATCACGGTGCTGCTGGTGCCACCAAAATCAATACTACAACGTCCTCCAGTCTTCTATCTACAGCCAAGCAGTTCTCTCCACAGAGAGCTGGCACAACCTCCCACCACCAACAGAGACACCACTTTTACTGGCCTAAGCACAGGGGGAAGAACGAGTTACTCCAATACTGGATCAATTCTTTCTGCAAGTTCTTATTAAAATATCTGACAGACCGTGCCATTAACAGTTTATCATGGAACGATATCAATGGATATGCTAATTATCAGTCTGACTGCACTAATGGCTTAAGTTTAGTGCAAAGAGATTAATAATTGCCATATCATTCTAATTAACTTTAGTATTGAATAATTCTTCAATACTGTGTTTTATGCTACTGCAGTTCCTTCACTGAAGCGTTTTCCAGATATGAGAAGAGGAATTATACTAAAGCCTGAACATTCTGATAGGGAAAAGCTGTGCCAAAACATGTTGTTTGGTAACCTTATTTTCAGAGATTGCAAACTAAACCCAGGGAGGCTGAGAGGTTTGAATTTTGAGTATGACATTAAAAATAAAAATATTTTGAAAAATAAGACATTACTGTTCTGGTCAAGCAACCTAGACAACACATATAAATTAAACCTGCCCAAAAAGGCCCCTAACAGGACCAGTAAACACACACCTACTTGCAACACAGGTCGACCTCCTGAGCTCACAGTTCACAAAGCTCACCAGCAGCCAAGGACTCTGCACTTGGCCTCTCTGTGATTCTTATCATATAGAAACTGTTACCCCACACAACGGATTAGAGAGCTATTGAGGTCTATACTAATCCAAAGTACAAACCCAGAGTGGCACATGACATTCATTCTTTTCCTATTTCTTTGCACTATTCCTTCCCCTCTTCTTGGGCCCATTTTCATTTCAGTATGGGCTTTAGAATAGAAGACACATTCTATATTATATCCCTCTCATGTTGTTCCATGTGTGATATTTCTACTACAGTAGAAATAATAATTCTTTTACACTTGCTTTCCACCAAACAAATCATAGTTGATGTGCCTTGCATGAGTAAAGAATGCATAAGGTACTTATAATCAATATAAGTAATTACAAAAAGCCATTATTTTTCCTTAGGGGAACATACTAATCCAGTTCTATTTTGTCACATGTAATCTTAAATCAGAGGTTACACTACTTCTTTAAGCAATAAATGCAGTGTAGACAACTAAAAATATTAAATAATTCATTTCTTCAATTTTCTCCACATTAAAACAGAATGAAGTTTCAAGGCACACTTTTGGCAAGTTACTTACAAATAAAACCAACACAGATGAGAACAACAGGACAGTAATCCAAGCAGATTAAAAAAATCCCAAACTATTACTGCCAAAGGAGGATGGGGAAAGGAGCCATTTTAGCTCTAATTGTTTAGTGTAAAAAACAGCAACCTCTTTCAGAACTCCCCCAACCTGCAGCCACGTGCTTTATTTACAGTATCCTCACCTCGCCACAGCAGGAGAAAGACAGCAATCCATACCTCCTACAAGGCAGACTCCATCAACCTATCAAATTACTAAACTGACGTGCACCTTTTTGCCTGCTTTTTAAACAACAACATCAAAAATCTATCCAACTTGCATCTTCCAATCTACTACTAGCACACAACTACCTTTCCTGGCCAAGAGGCAGCAAACATTTGTACATCTGCAGTCAGACAGTCTGCAAGAGCCAAGGAGAAATTTTGTTGGAAGTTGTCCTGCAGCTCTCAGAAGAACAGGCTGAAGAACAATAAACAATGGTTATTCACCAGCAAGTACATGAGAACAACCCATACCAACACTGACCTTACCAGCACAACAGCGAGGAAATCCACCTTCCCTCAGTGCTCTGGAAGGCAGAGCAAGCACTCACTGACCTTAATGTAGAGGAAATCCCACAACTGAAGCACCTTCATCATTAAAACCCTTAAAAGGCAGCCTGAAATCCTGAAATCCCCGAGGATAAGCACTTTCTCGTGTAACTCAACAGAAAAGAAAAGCGCCCATATAATTCCCCAGACGTGCATAATTAAGAATACATCACTGCCCTTTGCTAGCAGTGTGCTGTCCCAGGGAAACTCAGCTGCTCTCTAGAAGAGGAGAGCTCAGGCCTAGCCCCATGGCTGTGGAAGCACCAATCCTTCAGGATTCTGCACATCTCTCCAGTCCTCCTGTATCTACATTATGACCAGCCTCAACTTAAATTCCGTGCTTCCCCACTCCTTCCATACATCCCACACACTGAGCACCATCCCCTCCATCCCACCTTCCAAGCCAAGGCTTTTTTGACATGCACACAGCTCTGCAACCTATTCCACGCTAAAAGAAACGCCCATAACTCCTCCCAAGCCAGCAAGGAATAACCTTCCCACAACAAAAGCCTTCGGGGAGAGCCTCTCTTCCCTCTGCACAGGTAGGCACACCACCTTGAGAGGAGACGTGTCATTTCCTTTGTCTTTCCCAGCACAGGAGCGACCTGTCCGCAGCACCGAGCACCGCCGGAGTCTCGCCGGGTGCCTCCCCATCACCTGCGGGGCCCAAGCCACCCCAGGGTGGGTCAGCCCCTGCCGGCACCCCGGGACACCCACCCTGGGGTGGGGAGTGTTCGCCCCACACACCCGGCCTGGGCTGCTTCTCGCTGTCACCGCGCCACATCCACAGCGCCCAAACCACCTGCGGTACCCCCACACATACAGACACACACAGACACA